>JAUEJJ010000004.1:8068695-8085389 GCA_032164275.1 Synergus coniferae
GCAAACTCGTACATATGTATTCAGGTACTGCAATTAATCAATTTATGAGGCAGTCCCTCTTTGATTTCGGCCACTTAGCCTTAAATTTATGACTTAAGTCTGGTTGGCAGTTATTTTAACTTCGAAAAGAAAAGAAGAGAAGAACTGATTAAATAAATTAAATAAATATTTAATAATAGTTCCAACATTAAATAATATAATTTAGTATTAATTAATCTTTAATATTATCTTAATTTTCAGATAAATCTATACAGACAACAGTAAGAGGGTGTGTACCTTCTTCAAAAGTGAAATCTTACTGCGATTTTAAGGATTATGAAGATATATTTCCGGGTGCAAAAGTTGAGTGTCACTTTTGCTCGAATTATGCCTGTAACCAATCAAATTTACCTTCACAAAATTTCTTTACACTTATATCAATAATATCAATAATATCAGTATTATTAAGGAAATATACTACATACTTTCAATTCTTGTAATAAATTATAATAAATTTATTAGAGCCACACGAAAATGTGTAGGAGAATTTAATTCTGATCGTAAATAAGGTGTTGACTCCGAAGACCGTGACCGGAAAAGCCAGTTGACTTTGGAGCTAGAAATTAAACGGCTTATGAATGAAGCAGACGCCGGGTAAGGGCTCGTTAGTAGTATAACGTGGAGTAAATTCGACCAAGGGAGGGCGGGTTAAATGCCCAAGTCAATTTTGTAATACATCGCGGGGTTAACTGATCTCGTGACCCCATCATCCATCTTTGCTAATAACACGGAGACCTCTCTGCATCTTTCAGTTGCCGTAAGACAATATTCAGATATATTCGGTGGGTGCTGGTTTATATTTTAAAATGGCAAAATTTTTATTCCAATTTTTTTATCACACGTTTAAATTTTACGAAGTGGAGCATAAAAAGCACCTGTAAGAATCGAATAAACTTTAAAAGCGAATAATAAATGGTTAATTAAAATTAGACGAGTGAAAATTTTAGTTCCTTGTTTGAAACATTCACTGTTCATCGTGTTATTCATCGTCTCTAATTACCTACCTTGAAGTAGTTGAATCATCTTGCGATTGTAGAAATGACAAACATTGAACTACCTTAGGAATGCGTGGGCAGAATTTGATTTGAGTTTAAGAGATTACTATAAAACATACACCCTGTGAGAGAAATAAGTGGTGCCAACTTTAATAATAGTCAATCAAGTCTATTTAATTGTAAATCGTTCATGTTCTTTTGTTTTCATATTGTAAGTAGATTGTAAAGTTTAATGGAAGATGCAAAACTAAATAAAATTTTTTATTTTTGGAGAGTAGAAGGGGACCAGCATCACATAAATGAAAATTAAGTCCTAATTAGAGGTCTAATAGCCAAGAAAAATAAGGAGTGTGGATAGTAAAACAATATGTTGCTGCCTCGTGCTACAAGCGTCATTGAAAACAATCTTACAATTAATCAACTCTGTATTACTGTATATACAACTAGGCTCAAATATCAGTAAAGCGAGTATATTCAGCATAGAAATGAAGATATTATTAACCAATAACCATAGCCTCGCTCGATGAAAATCTGTTTTGTTTCGGATTGCTTTGCCGTAGGTGGCTTGGCAACCTAGTTAAGTATTTTACAATACCCGATTGGTTTGGCGACAAGGCCTGATTGGTTTGGCAACTATGGCCCGATTGGTTGGCGACTAGGCCCGATTGGTTTGACTTCAACGAAGTCGAGAACAGACGCGAAGAAGCTCCGACGCACCGCTGGTTTTTTGATCGTAAAAGTGTAAAACGCGACACTGTTCGAGTTCGAGACGAGATAACTGTCCGAACTACTGCATGAGAGTTGAGACTGGGCAGCCTCGAACCCCTCTTCCCTTCAACCTTTCAGGTGCTTTCAGGTCACGTTTCAGGTGGATCACATTCTTTATATGGAGCATTACTCACATTCTTTATATGAAACCTCACTCACATTCTTTCTATGAGGCATCATTCACAGCCGTAGAGTTTCTGTGCTGCAACGTAACAAAATCTGCTGCTCAATCAATTTTAGTAAAAGTGAATATTACTTTTCCTTTTATATTCAATTCTGGGTCATGATTCTGGAATAAAATAGATTCCTCGAAATTCTACATTTAAAGTCTCTTAATAATTTTAGAAAACCTTTGAAATCTTTTAAAATTTCACGAAAATCTTTGAAATCATTTAACATTTGTTAAAATCTCATAAAATTCTACATCTTTTAACGAAATCCTAAAAATCTTTTGAATTTCGTAAAAATCACATGAAAATGATCGAAATCCTTTAAAATTCCCAGAAACCTTTTGAAATTCCTCTAAAAAAAAGTAGTGTAACGAAATGTCCCGAAAATCTCGCACATAATATTATTGTTTCCAACCTGATTGGCTTTTGAATAAATTGAAGTTGTAAAGAGAAAATAATTATTAAAAAATCATTAAAAATCGCCAGTTAAATTAAAAAATAAGTATTTCTTAGAATGAAAGAAAGTTTTTTTTATTCCAGCAAATGAGATGCAAACTGAGAGTCATAGGGAATGGGAGAAAAAGTAAATGTCATGGGTGAATGTCATGGGTATATTGAAAATCTTATTAATTCAAAGTATTATTATAATAATGAGATGAAGCATAGTTTTGATGACATAAATAGAGACTTTAATCATCGTTCTAATGAAAGAAGTGAGTAACTTGTCAAACGCGGTGTCCCCCGATTGTTTCATCTTGGGGTCTTGGTTCCCTTCTTCCTATTTGCTGGTATACGTATACCAGAGATCGTATACCATGTCTTCGAGGAGTGGGGTTGCTGCATTTGCTGGAAGCATATGAACAACATGCAGAACAGCTTATCAGAAAGAAGCTGAAAGTCTAGCTCGAAGTATCATTATAGTTCGCAGTCTCTTTCAACGTCCGTTGGTCAGTTTACTTCCTACCACCGAGCAATTAAGTTCACTTTTATTAAATAAATATTCTATGAACTTTCTGTGTTCGTGACAGTGAAGATCCCTTTGTGGATATCCTCTTCCTTTCAAAAAACTTGAAATTATTTCAAAATGGGATTAGCCGGGATCAGCTGGACCATAACTCTCTTCGTTTTGATTGTTGTTGTTCAATACGGTAATTATTTTACATTCTCACTTTTTAATATCACTGCGATCATCAATCATTAGACCTGCAATTATTTCAATCAATCAAAAAAAATGCTTTCATAAAAAGCTGAATTAATTGGACTATTAATTGTAAATTGATTACAGGAAAGTTGTGTTATAATAAATTCTTCACGATTGAAATTTGATGAGATTATAAGACCTTTAAGGACAGATTTCGTCAATCTTGGGCCGTTTTATAACTTGATGATAATTTATCTCTTTATTATTATGTTATATTAATAAATTAACATCCATTCGGACTGATGTTGTTTTAAGTATATAGGTGTGTTGATTTCTTGCATCGGATATAGAGTTCAAATAAGGCTAAAACGATTTCGATTTGAATTGGTAGTTCGGCGAAAGAAAATCCCTTATATTAATTTTCTATAATCTTTTAACACACTTAAATCTGTTTAATTCAATATTATTGAAAAGCTTGTTGTTATAATAATAAATATATTAAAGCCCATCCCAAATTCGGCAGTTGTTTGCGTCTAAAAAATGATGAAATGTGTTGCCTAAAAATACATGAAAAGAACTATATGGCGCATACACCTACTAAGGAATTAAGTCATCATTGTTTGTCGAGTATGGACCAACACCTTTTCGACATACTTTTCATGAATTTTTCAGCGTAAGATGAAAATAGATTACGCCATAGTTCTTTTCATGTACTTTTAAACTATACATTTTTATATTTTTTTAGAGGCAATCAACTGCCGAACAATGCCACACGAGAATTGTATACATAGACTGTAAAATTTTTACATTATGTAGAATTTTGTTTCTAAAGTTGATTGTCATTGATTCGAATATAAATTTGAATAAATCTCAAAAGACTTTCAGTAAAAAAGAAAGAGTACTATTCAAAGATTTTCAAAATAGTTTTTTTTTTAATACTTGGAGCGTTAAAAGTCGTACATAATTACATCCTCGAATCTATTGCATGTTTAATCCCTATGAATGCATATATACCGGTTTTCAATTTCTGTTGTTGTTTCCTAACAACATTGCATAATCACATGCAATGTGGTCATGGAGTATGAATAAACTGCGATTGAAAATGTTCACACGATTATCTACTTTGCAAAAGCTTGTCTGAAAATCTCTGTAGATTTCCTGATTCTTTAAACTTACATTTTTTCTGCATTATTTCCTGACATTGAAAAATAAAATTTGCTCGTGAATCTCGTAAAAGCGTTACTTCTCTAGTTGCGCAAATAATATTGACTGTATTTTTTGTTTTTACGAGGTGATATAAATTTATTGAAATGATGACTATTACACAATCTTCATTTTGTATTCGAATCTTGAAGATTGGAGATAGAAGCTTTATAATTTAATGGATAATTGAATGAATTGAATATTTCGATTTTCTTGTTTTTTATTTGAATTTTTACTCGATGTGAAGCCGATTTCACTATTTTATACGGATTTCAATTTTTCCTCAGAGCTAATGTGTTTAGTACATGTAAAGTGATGTCATCGAAAATTATAGTTTTCCTAGCAGGCTTTTTCATCTCCTATTGGCAACACAGACTAGCTACCAATGTCAAGTTTAGCTTTAGTCATCTATTTTGCATAAATATAGAAACATTTTCATTTCCTGATCTAGAAATTTCTAATTCTACTTTCAAATAATATATTTTCACATATATTTTCACAGTAAAAGTTCTGTTATAATTAATTAGTTTAATTAAATGAATTTTACAGCAACGTCTCTTAAGTGCTGGCAATGCACGTCGAATTTGAGTTCGGCGTGTGGTGATCCAATGAACAATACTGAACACCATGGCACTTTCCACATACAGGACTGTGACAACACTTCACAACATCCTTACAGTTATGGAAGACACATGTGCCGTAAAATTGTTAGGAGAGGTAATTATCAATTATAATTTTAATTGCATGTTAAATTAAAATTAATCTAAAATCTCTAAAGTTATATGTAAAGAAGTTTACGTGTAGAATAATTACAGTGAGAAGTATTACGTGCTTATTAAACTTTAATTGTAAAATCGAATTGCAATGCACTTTTTACATCAAAACTGCTCTGTCCAATCTCATTAATTGTGTCAAGGAAACTTGAAACGTTTCTGTCCATTACGATCATTGGCTTAATGTTTCTCAATTTCTTTACTTCCATTTTTACCTATTTTATGTTTTCTAAATTTGGGAAATTCACATTTAGTTTTTATTGTTTCGGACTTTGTTCTGTGACCTTATTTATGCACAAACAATAATCAAAGAAAGAAACAAAATCGTGAAACCTTGACATAGGCACGTAGAGATAAATTTGCTACCTTTTCTTTTCACAGCTGAGTTTCAGATATAGTTCACAATTTTTATAAAAAGTCACGAAATTGTATTGAACACGTATAAACGAATTAATCGGAATTATAGAAAAAGATAAGAGTCAAGGTAAAAGCGGAGTCTCAAATACTGACAAAAATACCTGTGAAAAGTGATGCCGTAAAAATTCAGAGTACTCTAATTTCTTTTACGCGATTCGTTTACGTTTTTCTGTTACTGATTACTGTATGGCTTCCTTACCTTTTTATACAACTTGATCTACTTAAGTCGAGAGGTTTTGCCTCTCTATTTTTGCCTCAGCTAAAAACCTTAGCTAAAAACGGATATTATTTTTAAAATGAAATGAAATTAGAATTTGACACGCTGAAAACAATAACAAAAATATTTTTCAGCACAAGTGCTTTGTTTTTGCTAATATAATCGGCAGTGGTTAATTATAAAGGAAACGTGGGAGTGATAAGTGTGTACATAAGAATACTCGTTTAGCAGATGACGTAGACGTCTAAGACAAGTTGCAATTTAAGCTTTACCATCTTCTATATAGTCTGGAGTATTTCCTAACTGAGCCTCGGCTGCAGTTTTACTTTAGTCTTGCGGCATTGAAAGAACCATTTTTTTCCTCCTAAAAGACACGTTATGACTCACAACAACTTCGCAATTGTAATAATTAGATGTGCAGCAAGGTCAAAGCCGCACCCGCGACCATGTCGTCCGATGGAATATCGAGTCATATCGTTACGGGAAATCGTTACTCAACCTATGATTTTATTAGTGATGCGACAAAATTCGCAATTTATTATTGTATTGGGCTGAAGGTCTAGTGGAAGGATGTTGAAACCGAGATTTTATTAGATGCGGTAAACGCAACAGTGATTTATTAAGAGTATTCATTGACTTATAAAATTGAGAAAAGACTATGAAAAGACTGTAGTGATTTTGTAGTGATTCATTCAGTTTTAGATAATTTTACTATGTTTTCTGGAATCAAGTTTTATTATACTTCGAATTTTTATTTTTGTAAAACATTTTTTTAGATACTTTGAACAACTGAGTTGTCTGTATGAAGTACAGAATGATACTTCCGGGACCTTGGCGGCAGTGTCATTTGGTTTGGATTGCATAACATTACCTTCGCTTCTATTGTTTGAATAGTTGATATTTTTCTAACGGTTCTGCCCGGAAGAGAAGTCGTCTAATTATATATTTTTTTACTTTTGCATAAGGGCAATTAGTTTATTTATTTATCAGTTTTAGTATTAGTTCCTATTTTCTCTCAGACTAAAGTTATAAATTGTAAAACGATTTTTACTGAAATTTAGTTTGATTTTAATGTAGTTTTGAAGGGAAATTTAATTCCTTTGTATTTTTCAGTCCATGGCCAACGCGAAATCATTCGTCAATGTGCGGAGCCGACTCCGGAAGAAAGGGACATAACTGATGGCCCTTGCAGTCAAATGGCCCAACCAAGCTATGTCACCATAGAATCCTGCCATATTTGCAGTACCGACTTCTGCAATTCAGCCAATTCTATTTCCGGCAAAAGTTTTGCATTCGCCACTCTTGGTGCTCTTCTCACCTGCTATTTTTCTGGAATCAAGCTCCCGCTCTTCTAAAAAAATAAATAATAAATTAAGGAATAATGTAAAAAGAGTCAAGATCATAAAAACGTCATATGTTAAATTAATAACGAGATATGTTATATTAATTTTGTATCGCAGCTTGCTAGATCAATAAGCGCATAAAACGATGAGGACGTTGATCTTATATTTATAAAAAAAAATATTTAAAACGTAATCTTACAAAAATTAGTATTAAGATATGAAATAACCGAAAAAGTGGGCTCATTCGCATATTATTTTTGAATGAAAAGAAGTTCTATCAATGCTTTCAAAATTTCTAAAGAACTTTAGTACTTAATTTTGAAATAATTAGACTTTTTCTATAGAAAATAAAGAATAAGAGTCTAAAATATAAAATAGCTTCCGAATTATGCGAATGATCCAAATCACTAATTTCGATATCAATATATCTGAAGAAAACATTCTGCAGAGTTTATTGTTATAAATAATTACAATGTTTGTATATTCAGGACAAAAATTTAGAAAAGGGCGACGAAGTAGACTACGAATGTATAATTTCAAAATAGTTTCAATATAAGTTCCTTAAAGAAATGAATTTCCGAAAATGTCGATGTAAAATTAATCAGGAATTAATATTTCTTATTTAATTTTTGAGCCAATTGGTTCTACATCTTACTAACCTTCTACCATTTCTATACTTTTGTAGATAAATTTCAAGAATATACTCTCCTAATTCTTCTCGCTTTAGCTTTCTCCTTTATAATTTTTTTTAGTCTACAATTTTTTTAAGACAAAAATGCGAAATTGTAGCTTATCAGGAATCCGTCCAATGCATAAAGCCGTCGAAAGGATTAAAATTGGCGAGCGTTTAATTAGCCTCTTCAAGGAAACTTAGATTTTTAGAGTAGCTTCGTGTATGGCAAAATTAAAATTGTCCTCTTGATTATCATCTTTATAATTAAAGGATAGAATAACTAAAAAAGTAAAGTATGGTCCCACAACAAAATAGCAAATGTATTTAATAATTCTGTATTTACAATGAAGATAAAGAGCTATTTAGTATTAAAAAATTAAGCTATTGAGGCCTGATTTGTTTATTAATTTATTCTATAAGTAAATCAAGAAGTTCAATTAACTGTCATAATAATTTATAATATACAGACTGTTTATTTGCGAGGTGAAATTACTTTAAATAAAATTATTTGGTAATTACATTTAAGATTAGGATTTTTGCTCTTCTAAATTGGCAAAACGAATGATCAAACTTATTTAAATTTTATAGTTCAGCCAATAATCGCAAGCGGGTTATATTGACAGAATCAAACTTAAATCTAGAGTCGTTTATATTTAGATATAAAAAATGTCTATAAAAAGGCTTATTTCTTCATCTATAAAACTTATTATCTAGTCCATGAAGTCTTAAAATCGCATTTGCTACTTTAACTCAAATATTTTCGACGCTATATTTTTTAAAAAAATCAGTTCTCACTTTAGAAACTTAACTTTACTGTAACTTTAATTTAACCTAAAGTCAAATTCTTACAACATGAGGAATTCTGATTCCATCAAATTAAGAAAATTATCTAACAGTTTTTATTTCAGCAAAACTAATGTGAAGATCACGAAACTTTCTTCTTCGATTTCTCTTTTCGATTCTTTTTCGGTGAACTTCACTTATTTCCTTGGGTTTCTTGTTTTCAAGAAATTTTGGGAAAAATTCAAGATATTCTTGCATTTCAGTTTTATTTATCTAGGTTCTAGTGGTTGTCGCTGTCCCGGGAAATTTGGTATTGGGGTCACATCTGCAAACGCAGCAGGAAGGGTAGAGGAACCAATCCATAAATATTCCTTTACAGTCATTGTCAGGATCGTAGGCCAATAATCTGTGCCATTTGTATTTTTGTTCACATCCACAGTCACCACTGCATCTGCTTGTCTTTGTTTTCCTGTAAAGAAATTAATGTATTGTCAGCTATTTCATTTTGAAAGAGTTACAAGATTTATGAACTCAATACAGAATCTAGTAGACTTTATTATTAATGGACCTTTTGCTCTTTCAGTATGATTAAAAAAAATCTACACGTCAGATATGTATATAATTCTTATTCAGGAATATATGAATATTCAGGCAGGGTAATAAATTATAGCCAGGATTCCAAAAATTCCTCCTTTCTTCTCGAAAGAAATTTTTCTTTTTTCTAAATCTACATTATTTGCAATATAGATAAAAATAAAAATAAGGGAGTTTGTTTAAAAACAGATTCTTATTATTAAATTAATATAAATTGATTATTTATAATAAAGTTTGTAAAGAAAATAACTCAAGAAACAAAATACATACGAACACACTTCCTGGTGAATAGCTTGCTCAAAATGTTGAGTGTTTACGATAGCACGAACTTTTCCTGCACTATTTGTGGACCAATATGGTGTCACTATTTCCACTTTTGACTCACATGCATCTACTCTGTAAAGAAACTTGAAATGAATATGGTAATAAATAATAGAATGCGTGAATTTTGATTTTGATGGCATGATTCAGCTTTATATAAAAATAATCCTAAATTTACTCTTCAAATAAAGTATGATTTGAATAATTACCTCCCACTATCGTTTGCATTCTGAGCCTTTCCAAACGACTGTCTCGGTTTCCTAATTTTGCTAAAATACGAATCTCCTGATCCAGCATGCAGATCTGCTTTAAGCTCATCTTGAAAGCTTGGCCCACCATCTGGAATATCGTGATTCGTTGCTGTTCTTTTTCTTCGATACGTTGGATCCTTTCTCGGTGGCGAAAACTCGTTCATTTCAAAATCACCATACATCCTTTTCATTAAGGCTTTATTCTCATCTATAAATCTTTCTATTCGTTCGCTGAAAAATCCAGATAAATTAATTTCGTTTTGTGACATTTTCATCAACATTAAATATCAAAATTAAGAAAGCTTATGTTACATCAGAAGAGGAAACAACCTTGAGTGGCGAAATTTCAATTTTCCTTTATAATTTTATGTCCTGAGGCTTCATTGCGGTCTCTACTTTATAGTTACATCAACTTAATTCAACACATATATATTTTGTTTTATTTATGTGTAAAATACTCATGTGCAGTGAAATGAACTTTGGGAAAGAAAACTCCACATTTTCTCACACTCTTCATATACTCAAAGAAGATAACTTTCTCAATTTACTTATTTGTTATCACATTTATTATAGTTTAAAAAAGTACTTTGAAAAATAATGGATATTATAGCTGTGCTCTTATATTGAAAAAACTATAAATGAATCATAAAATAGAGAATAAATTACAAAGAGTATTTACTTACATAGGATAACTGTTCCCAGCAGTGGGGCAAAAAAGCTGATGATATTTTTTAATACAAGGCGCACCTCTGACTAAGTCACCTCGAAGTTCTACTCCCAAAGCTACCGAAAGAGCTGTCCACAGGATCTGCGAAATAAAATTGTACCCGGAATTAATTAAAGCGAGGTCAATAGTTAATTAAGGTAAGTTTTTATTAATTACTCTGGTAGGAAAATAGTAAATATTGTGCTATCGATCTTCATCATAAATTTTACTGTTTTATTTTCTCTGTTTCAAAACACACCAAGGTGTTTGCACCTGGTCTTGCGTGGGTAATTGCTTCTATCTTTTATAATAGATTATAATAGCTTCATTTCGAATGTTTCCACACCGATATTCAAAGTCAATCTGAAGATATGATTTACTGCAATCGTCACATAGAAATTACATACTCGTGAGAAAGTACGCAATATTTTGAGATAAATAAATAACTTTTTGGGACATCTTTTTGCCGCAAATTAAAATATCCCGACATTTAAAATTCTCGAAATTTTTAATGTTGCGAAATTTCAATTTCGGAAATTTTCTATTCTTTAAAATCACTTGAAATTTAGGGAAACTCCTTAATTAAAATAACATAAAATGTTTTAACACTCCTTAAAACTTCGTGATTAATTAAAATTAAAATTTCAGTTCACACAAAATTGCATTTGCTAAAAGTACGCCTGTAGCAATAAAAAAAAAGTTTGTGGTTAATGAGTAGAATACATTGTGAAAAAAGGAGTACATTTTTATTATGCTAATGGTAAAACGTGTGGACAGGGTGGCCAGTGAAAGATCGACTTTCTCATCTGACACCTTGTTTTGCAGAGAGTGAATCGTGCAAAAATGTTGTAACGTATAATGTCTTGTAATGGCTTAATGACAGACATTCTGGATTTATGAGCGACATTCCCTCTCTCTTCCACAAACAAGAAAGGCGTACATCGTGAACAGATAGTTTGTTGCGGAATTATTTTTTATTCCGGAAATTATCAGTGCATATTGATGATTTTTGATGATATTGATGACACGATCATCAGCACACGAGACTTTCACGATCTCAAATCGAGTAAGTGGGCATCATTTAGAAGCATTAAATGCATTCTTCCTCTCCATGCGTTTGTGATTCAATCGAGAACGTAAAAATCATACAATCCTTTTTTTATCTCAAAGAAAACTCATTAGCCAGAAGTAATTACCTCAAAATTATTTCGTCAAAACTTCTTTGAAATGAGAAGAAATCAAACATGATCTATTTATTAATTACTTCCGCAGTTTGGCGAAATATACAATGAAAAAGAATCAATCTGTCAAGGATAAGAATGATTTGTACAATTCTTCAAGGTCGAAGCACAACCCGAAAAATTAGACTATGAAAAATACACAAGCCGGAAAATTTCAGTTTTCAACTCTTTTGCGTTTCAATATGCATTTTTATAAAAAAAAAAGGCGTCACGTAAGTGAGTATACAAAGCACTTCTAAGTATTTTAAGATCATGCAATTATTGATCTTACATAATATTACACATGAGAAAGAAATTTTTGCAGCCTATCATTTATTTTGCAACTTTGAAGTAATTTTCCTCTGTCAGTAGCATTTCTCAAAATTTGACCAGCCGTTTCGGGTCTCTTTCTTCATTTCTCCTTGAAGATATCCTTTACCAATAATTGGGACCGACAAGGCCGGAAATTCCACGCGTTACGAGACTCTCATTATTCGAGTACCATTAAAAGGTGCGAAAGCAATTTTTACACCCTAGCCCCTCGCCCTTCCTAGCTCTTCATTCAAATTATTGTCTTGGTCAAATAGGTATAATGCGCAAGAATCATCTTTCGTCTTTAGTTACACAACTCTAGTGTGTAAATGCGTATTTGATTGTGAATGTAAAAAAAAATTTCCTCACTACTTTCGAGTAAGTATACCGCCTGAGTTATCAACGTCTAGGACAAATGATTCATCAAAAAATAACTTCACCTGCCACCTGCGTTTGCTCTCTGCTCATGAAATATTTGTAAACGTAGGCCACTAGAGATTTTCTAAAGATATGCTATAAATAGCCTTATTTATGAGTAGTATTTGCTATTCTGGATTATTGCTGTCTCATCACAATTGTAAACAATTTTTTACTCTCTAAATCTGAATTAATCAGATTTCAGTTGCACATTAGTAAAAAGTGTCTAACTTAATTTAGTCATTCATTCTGTTACCAAAATAATTAGTCAAAAATTCAACTGTGAAATGAATTCAACATTTCCCATTTATCTTTTGAATTGATTTCCTTACTGGAAAGAAAAGATAGAAAGTCATTTTTTGTCCTCTCAATGGATCACTTTTTACCTCATTAGGGCAAATTTAAAACCTCGTTAGTGGTAATTTGCGGTTTCATAATGTTCTTTTTTTGCCTCTACGGCTGGCAATAAAATTAATAGCATTTCATCCCAATGTCATTGATTCAACCGTAATAACAACTATATCATTTTTTCAATGTAGAAATTTTATTTTAGTTATTTATATTATTATAAAAATTGTGCCTTTCTCTGATGTCAATAAAAAGTACATTTCGAGAAATTTAAGAAAAATTAAATGAGAATTGTAAAAATTGGTCTGGCACCTCGTTCCGGATCCAATACCCTTTTTATTTCATACACTTTGAGATTTTTCTCTCAACTAACATAAGAATCCAAATATTTGACTCATCGCAGGTGGTTATGCTCAAATTTCACGAAATTGTCCATTAAATCACGGCTCAGGCGTTTATGGCCAATTATGTTCCGGAATTACATATAAAGTGCAGTAAAATCAATTGAGGAAGAACCTTGCATTTTTGGGGAGTTTACAAATAAAATAAATGAAAAGTTTTTCATAACCAGAAATTACCCAAGAGGAATATAATATTTGCAGCCTTTAAAGAGGAAAGGATTTCATTTTTTTGCAGTATTTACACAATACCTGGACAAATAAAGGAAGAGTAGTAAATCTGGTGATGATGATAGTAATGATGATAATAACAGTGAGGAGAAATGTTTATTTTGGAAATCATATTTTCAGAAGATACAATATCTGTTTTATTTTACAAACTTTCTAGAACGTTTTATTCCTGCAGGAATTTGCAAATAAATATTTTTATATGAAATTAGATTCAGAGATGATTTATTTATAAATTTTTTGCAAGATGCATTTCAGTGAAGAAAGATTCGCTGAAAATCTCAACTCGATGCAAATAGCGAAAATGCTGCGTCACTCTCGTAACATTTAAAGTTCATGATCTACATGCATTTCTTGGAACAAGATAGCATATTACATTTTACATTTCTTCTGATCTTTATATAAAGTAAAAATTACGCAATTAATTGAATTCGACACTAAGAATAAACTCAATCTGATGCAGTTAAATTCAACAAAATTTTAACTGCATTTTCTCCAGAAATTTTAAATTAAATTTGATTAAACTTCATAAAGTTATGATAAACAGACTATACATCTCTCCCAGCATGCAATTCATTTTAATCTAAATACTGATCGATTTACGTATTCAATGCTGAAGCATTCTCTTAAGGTGAGTTAACAAGGTCGCGGTAATTCCAAAGTGAAATTTACAACCCACAAGAGAGTTCAAGAGGTTATGGTCTCAATGCCATTTCGCGAACCATTAAAGCGTGTTGTGCCAATTCTCGACACATAGATAATGGGATTAAAAATTCCATTAGAAACTCAACTCAATCCAATCGAGAAAGAAAGGTCTACAAAAGCTTTCATTTAAATTCAATGCTTAATTTATATTTATATATGTCATCACGTGTCTGAATGATTAATTAATTAGAATTCTAATTTAAAGAGAAAGTAATTAAAACATCGCATAAATTTAAATTGATTAATTGGTTTATAATTGACTTCGATGCTTCCGAGTTAATGTGAGGGGCTGATAGGTGGTGATCGGTATCAGAGATTCATTTGCTCATTGAAGCTGTGAAACTGAATGATTTATTGACTTGATAAAGCCCTTGGAATTTTTGTTTCCAAGTGTGGAAGTGTATAATGGTATAGGTTTTTTTATGTTTAACTTACTCTGTAGGAAATGTGTAAATGCATAATTTATTCTCAATGTTTATTTAAAGCTTTTAAGTAATGGTATGAAGTGGTACCAGTTGATTAAAATGATTTAAGTTTTGATACCAACTGTTACGAGTTGATTGGCGTAATTCAAGAGATGGTACCAAATGGTACCAGTTGATTTGAGTTACTGAAGAGGTGGTACCTAACGGTACCAGTTTATTTGAGTCATTTAAGAGGTGGTACCAAGTGGTACCAGTTTATTTGAGTCATTTAAGAGGTGGTACCAGTTGATTTGTGACGTGCCAATTGTTTTAACTAATTTAAGTTGTGGTAATGGAATGGACCAATCGCGGTTTTCTGATGACGTGTACGTGCACTTCTCAAACGAGAGCAAAAGTAGGATAAGAAAAGGAGAACAACCTCTCTCCTGTTAAAGCATTTAACATACATAAAGGCACATATCCTTTGTCTTGAGTAAAATTCTGACTCAACCTTGTGAATACGATCGAAACGATCTTTCAATAAATTACAAGAAAAATATTTTTTAACGAATTACTATAATTTATATAGATTATTGTTTATTTCCAGATCTTTAAAGAGCTCAATGAAAATCAAAATTGATTCTATATTCTTCAAGAAAGTTTAATTATTCATTTCTGGAATAAAAGATTAAATTACTTTATAAATATTTAAATATTACATTTAAAAACTTACAGGTATTTGCACTAAGGTGCCATTATTCAGCTGTGGATACGAGTAAAGTGGAACTACAGGTACTGTTCCATTTTTCACAAAAATTGGTCCTTGTATTGGGGTCACCTGGGCATCACTAGGAATGTCCGGATTTTCGTCATCGTAGTAATCTTCAAATTCATCGTCATCGTAATCCAGAACTGCATGAACTGATGTTTTGGCCCCAGGCCCTGTATAAGACCCACTATTCACTCTCGTGTACCTTGGAAGGGGGAAAAAATCTGATCAATTAAAGTAAATATTAAAAAAAAAATAAATATTCAAAATATTTTTAAACCAGTACTGTTTTATCACTTTTCATCAGTATAATTTCCTATTTCGTACTTAAGCTCTTTGTATGGTAAAACGTATATCTTTTATTAGAGAATAAATCTTTAATAACTGCAGAAGGTGGATCCACAGGAAGGATTAAAATAAGTCTGTTTATCAAGGAAGTCTGAAGATAGCAGATTGATAAATTCTTTCGTCCATGAGTCCGTGGCGCCAGATAAAATTGGAAGGAGCTAAAGACCAGAGGCATTTTAATATTATCATTATTTTGTTTAGATTCTATGCATTTTTAATCGTGAGGCATTTATTACCTTTGTCATTAGCATAACGTGGAGTTAATAAATATTTTTAGTGATCCATAGCCTGACATTTTGCAGAAAAATATATTTCTAAATACTTAAAGGCGTCGGTTTCAAAAAAAAAAAAATGTAAAATTTTTTCGGGTGTGAAAAAAATTGAAAAGAAAGAAGTATCTGTTTTGAAATAGTGCGTGTCCTTCAATCAATTCCAATTTTACTGAAAAGTATAGATAACAAAAACAAGAATTCTTCATTGCCTTATCGAGAAAAAATAATTCACGACTGAATTGAAAAGTCTCAGAATTTTAAACAATTAGCGTCGAGGATAACCACAAAGTAATTAGGTTGAAGCTGCTCACTTTCGCTGAGTAATTGCAAAAGTCGATTAAAAAAAGAGAGATGGTATACAGATACCGATATAAGTTATATCGGTTTGAACTCTCGCGAGATCGAATTCTTTTAAAATACTTTTGTGGCCATCGATCGGACTACCAAATTAACCATGACTCGCGCGCTCTTCTGCAAAAAAGGTAACTTCTGTTGGACGTCAAATGGGAAAAAAATCTTAGAAGAAGTCCACCTGTTTATGGCCTCGAATTCTTCGATAACGAAACTCGAAACCTCGGAACCGATAAATTTTTTAGGAAAATGTTGTTGACCTAAGACAGTGGAAACAAAAGCAAACTGAATTTTTTTGCGTATTTTTTTCGGGTAAAACCAATAATATACATCCGATGACTTCGATAATTATAACTGTATAAAATAGATCATGATCGTAAAAATTCTACACAAAACTTTTCTTATGGTTTATATGATTGATGTCATCAACTTTGAAGAAGTTTGGAAAAATTTTACATAAATTTGAATAAAACTGACCCTTGGCTTTCGTAATTCTTCACGAATTGTATTAAATTGAGACATGAAAAT
>JAUEJJ010000004.1:8085489-8104598 GCA_032164275.1 Synergus coniferae
GTTATAATACAATTGAGGAATACTCACGTGCACAAAAAAGTGACATTTTATTTTACGGAAAATTTTTTCCGGCCACTCTCCAGGACTTATAGAGCTATCATAGAATGCTACAAAGCTGAAAAGAGACGCTTAATTTAAGTTGCACAGTACACCTTTATAGAAATGCATACTACACAAGTTTAAAGAATTACTCTAAACGGAAAGTTCAAATTGTGAATTGATTACTGAATACATAAATGTCGAACAACTGAAGGAATAGAAATTAGAAAATTGCAAACGACAAAGACCGAGTTTGAAAACCACTTGAAACCACTGAAAACGACGAAAGCAGACGAAATCACGAAAGGACGTTCGAACCATCGAACTTCGACACAAGAACAAGTTGTTGTACAGTCAACAGTGTACTCTGTCAGAACGGTCAGAACTCAGAACCACTCAGAACGGTCAGCTCAGAACAGTCACTCAGAAGTGTCAGAAGTGTCAGAACCCAACTCTGGCAGACTCTGGTTGTATTGACTTGTAAGTGTCTGTATTGTCTGTAATACCTGCGCATGGGAATTTTGTCTAATGAAATGTTTCATTGTTTTCATGAATTTTTCAATGTTTCAGTAGAAAATTTCATAAAATACATATCCATGAAAATATCCGGAAATTTACCAATGGGAACGATGAACGGAGAACTTTTGCCAGAATTTTTCAAAAATTGCCGAGGTCCGGTCCGAAAGACCTGGAAAGCCTGGAAAGACCGGCCGTGACTCCAATTTGACTATACATATTGACGCTATTGACCATTTTGTCGATTTCAGTCTTCTATCTTTGGATTTAATGATAGTGTTGTCAACTAAATAATTGAAGAGTGAATCTAATAAAATATAAAAAAATGTTCCCGGCAAGGTATATCATTTGTATTTTTCTTGTTTTGCTGACAATTTCGTCAAGATATGCAGCCAGTGGTAATTACGCCTATGCCAAAGTCGAAGTAAGCCTTTTTTGTCGCTCTTGTCATTCAGTGTCAAAATATCATTTTTTCGCCATCGTATCTTATTTTTATAAAGTCTAGTTATTTTTCAATCAATGTAAGTCAGTTGTTCTGGTTTTCAAAATTTTCTAGCAACGACTCAAATACTTATGTTGCACATAATTTATTTTTCAGAGCTGCAGAGGTTGCTCCTTGAACTCTCTTCCGGATGTTAAAAGCTTTATTTTTAATGACTTGCCATTATAGTATCCTTTGAAAATTTCCGTTTAGAATTAATTTTGTTTAACGAATGATATGTATTTCAAAATCCACTATTATTATCTATAAGTGATGAGAAACTACATTGATGTTTTACAAACATTGTTCTAACATTTCTATAATCTTTTCAAGTTTAGAAGTTCCTTTTCTGAATTTAATTCATCAATTTCAATTACATACATACGTACATACTTTATTAACTTTTTAGAATTTTTTCTGCATCATCTTTTTTTTTTACAGAAATCTTTAAGTAAATGACGGTTCCAATACTTTCAAACTTTAAATTGAATGCCTTGATTCAACTAATTATATTCAATAACTTATTAATAAGATTCATCAAAATTGAGAATATTATTACTTAATAGCACAATAGTTCTTTTCGAAGCTCATTAAGGAATACGTGGATACGTTGCAGTGAAAGAAATTGGTCTGCACTCTCATCTTTACGTAATTGGTTAATTACTATTGTATAGCACACATTGATGCATAAATGTAGAATCTAAATTTTATGTAAATATTTTATGGGTTTATTATTCTAAAAATTCAACAATGTACAATTTTTTACGATACATAGCTCATTTTGAGCTTCAAGGGCCTACCTTTTTACTTTATGTCTTTTCTCAAAGTCTAAGAAATGTTACTTTCATTATGTCCAAATAATGTGAATAAAAGTTTTATAAGAATACATTTTTATTCTCAACATCTTTGAGTTGCAATGTAGAGATTTTTCTCAACATTAAACCTTCTGCATATTTTTAAGAAATTGAAATGGATGGAGTTATAGTAGTAAAAATTTTAATTTAATAAATATGACCTTAATAACAACTACAGTGAAAACGCTGAGTTTAAACCAATCCAAGGAGCAAAACCTGAACTCATACTCTACGATAAAAATGAAGAGGTAAATATTTAGTTCATATATTTTATTTATTACCTTTTTTTTTCTTTATAATAAGAGTACCACACTCTGAAGTCAATAAATTAGACAAATTTTATTAATTTCAGAGCAGTCATAATTTTAATATAATAAATAGTTTAAAATGTTATGCTAATTATTATCTTACATTTTCACAGGAAGTAGAACGACTAGCACTTTCGCAATTAACCCGTGAAGAATGCAATGAACTTATGATATCAAAGGGTTTCACAAAGAAACCGCTCAGAGATGAGGTTTAGAATTTAAGCCGTTTCAATTATTGAGATAAAAATTAATTATTTCATGATACTGTATTGGTGATCGCATTTCAATTTCCTATTTAATAGTTTATAAATTGCAGTAGATTTGAGACATTTTGCAGTGAAATCAGTTCCATTAAAGAAAATAAGATACTAAAATGTACTTAGAATATCGTAGATAATAATATTGTGGAAGTTTAGACAGTGCGTCATGATTTTATATTTGAACTAAAGTGGTAATTAATAATTTAATTCATACAGCACAACACAGTTACATATTTAATTCTCTATAATAGATTATCCACACATTTGAATATAAATATTCCAGCGTAATTATTTCAAAGTACAAATTATTCTCGTTTGATTATTTTTATAACAAACTGGCGAGAAAATTTGTTTACGTTTTTTTTTGTAATTTATCAATTATAAAATTAAACATAATTTTTGTAAGCGAAGTTCTGTACAATTTGTTTGAAGCCAATTGTATAAGACAATTTTATACTCATTCACGTATCGTGTTTGTAAGTATTTATTCATAAATTAGAAGTGCTGTGAACTTAATGTGAAATAAAAGCTTATTATAAATATAGAAGGCTTAAAGAATTATTACACAGAGTTTGTCTAACTGTACAAGCTTTTTAGAATTAAAACAAAACAAGAAAATCTGATATGCTAAATGCCATTTATTCTGTGTTTCATCATTACGGTTACAATTTTCAATTTCAAAAAAATTTCAGGCAAATACTGAACTGAAAAACAGTCTTGTTCATCATGCCTGCAATAAATGATACGTTTTATAAACATTAACTCCTTGTTTAAAATTTTTGTTTTACACAACATTGAATGCATAAAATATACTAACAACTTACACTGGAATGTAATATCAAAGAAGAGAGACTATTCATTGTCAATAAAATTTCTAATCATATATGTAATTGAAGTTGTATTATAGAATCTAAAAAACTGAAAGATTTGGGTTTTAAATATATTGTTATTATTTTAGAGTCATCAGGATTGGTTTGAACAGTATTTTCTGAAAATGTTTATCTATTACAATCTTTCTATAGGGTCAATTTTGAGTAATACTGACCGAACCAATCACTTTCCAACACTCAATTATGTATTCATACGATTCTTTCTATATCTGAAATAATATTTATGTATATATTTATACCTTATAATCTAATTTATATACAAATTTGAAGTCCTTTCATTCATAAAAGAATGCATTGATCTTTGTTTTTATAACTAGTCTTTTACTTAAGCGATTAAAATATCTTATGTTTTTGATACAGTAATCAGCGCATCTAGATACTCGTTTTAATTGTATGTACACGTAATTATCAGTACTTCCAAAACCGTTAATGAAACACAAGCTGTAATGCTGGTAGCAAAAAAGTATGTAATAAAATCGAGTAAACGCTATCACATTTTACATTGCAGAGATTATCTGGATGTATTATTCAAAGTTCAAAACATTCACTCTTGAAAGAGATCCACTCTATTTATTTTTTGTATTTATGCTGATTTTTTGTCAGCTTACCAGGGGTGCAAATTTACACTGCTTCCTTCGAAAAAGACAGTTAATGCGAATTTATCAGGTAATCTTGCACTCTTGTCACCGTGTCACTCAATCGTAATTAAAAAAGATTATTAGCTCGTTACCGAAGTGAGACGTGGTCGATGTACTAGATAAAGAGTGTTCGGGTGGGTTTTGAAAATAGAAAGCGCCTTTTAGGTATGATGTTACGCCAAAAGGAGCCAACAAATAAACATCAGCGCCAGCCAAAGAAATACCCTGGATAGAAATTGCTCTTCTCCAAATTGCGGTGTTCCTCGAGGTGCTGAAAGTATTATACAATTATTCAACTGGGAATACAATGCAGTGAATTGTGAAAATAATTAAAAGGGAAACTTTTAATTACCTGTGCTAGGTCGCGCATCTCCCATATTAAAAGTAGAGGTAAAAAATCCAAATGGAAAAGCACCGATGCCAAATGACATATGAAATCCTCCATCTCCAAAACCAAAACCAGGAAATCCGACATTTGCTTCGGGTTCCGATCTTTGTCCGGCAGGACGTGGTGGTACATTATTTCTGTTAATATCAAATAGAAAATTTTAATTTATTGTTAATAAATAAATAACAAAAGCCAGCTTCGTTATCTTTAAACGATTATTTGCAAACCTTGGGTCTTCTTGTTTCGTGGTTCCTCTCCCATACAACGGAATGACTTTTTCTTTACTAATTGCAGCTTTACACACGGGACAAACTTGTTTCGTGGGGCGAGTTTCAAGCCACTGGTGAAGGCACGGCCAGCTAAAAAAAGACATTAAAGTGAATAAAATAAATAGAGCGAAATTGCACTTTAAGAGTACAGGTGTGCTTGAACTTACCAAAATAAGTGACCACACATACTGACTACCGCATCTTTGGCAGTATCAAGGCAGATATTACATTCGAACGTGCGGTCATCTTTTTCTTTCTCTTCTGCAGCAGATCCTGAGGGTTTTGATGGCCCAGCTTGTTCCTCAGTTTTGGTCATTGTTTAGGCGTATCTATCAAGAAAAGATTTATTAGTTTTTATTTTAAATTTTGTTTAAAACTGGTCTGCTTTATTTAAAATATTCTAAATCTGTTTAATATTAAAAGAATCCTAAGTAATATCTGGTAATATATAAAATATGTATCTAATGAAGAAAAGTTTTAATCATTCGACATTGCATCATAGATAATGAGACATTAATTATTAACTTTATAGTATCATTAGAATTGGAAAAAAATAGCATAAATTGACATTGTAATTCAATCAAATTACCGAGAGACCCTACTTAGTATTCAAATGCTCATTTTTTCTGTTTCTAATTGTAAGTAACACTCGTCTAACGTTATGTTTACAGAGAAAATAAAAAGGTTTTAAAAAAATGTAAACTTTTGTTAGCGATAGATTTCTAAGGAGTTGAAACCTGACGTAAATACGTATTTGAGTTACATAAATCCTTAATGTGAAGAACCAACATTAAAAATTATAAATGCAATTAGTACATAGGAATTCTCATTGTGGTAATATTCTCAATTAATTCTGGGTTCCTCAGTATATATCTTCGTAGTTTATCGTGAACAAATAAAATTTACTGATTACACAGAGTGAATAAATACGCATACAAAGTCCTAGCGCTAAACAAATAAAAACGAAAGTTGTTACGTCAAAGAAAATCTAAAAATAGTTTAATAAAAATTTAAAAAAGCAATAGTATCAAAATATTAAAATACGCAAGAGATAGAAATCTCCAGAGACAGAAAAGATCTAAAAATATTTTCGACACAACGAGATCTTCGTAAAGTAATCAAAACTCAGGGCATACTTATGAAATGTCAAAAACGTCAAAACAAAAATGATAAATTAGGTATAATGACACCTGTTATCTGACATTGTGAATATTATATTTCCTTATTTGATACACAAACAACCTCCACGAAATGTCATTATATATAACACTCTATTTCTTTATAATTTTACATGTAAATCAATACCTAACCTACTTGTTACCAAAAAAGGTGAAATAGGTTAATTTTTCTTTCGACCGATAATGCCTAAATTCACTGGCGATTGTACAATGTACACTCTGCAAATGTAAATAACTATCAAATTCAATTACACGAACACGAAATATTACAAAAAATAGTAAAAATTTTGGATTATTATGGTGTTGTTGACAAGCAAAATCATTTGGAACGTTTAGAGACGGATATTTTGACAGATTGACAGGATTTGACAGAAAAATACTGCGAGTCAGAATCTAAGCGGCTATGCGCTGAAGACTCGTTTCTGGAGTAAAAAGTTGTTCAGCGGAGGTCAAACTTTCCGATTCTTAAGATTCCCTGACAATAATATGACACTATTATATGTAATTCACTCGTGACACTTACGTTGTAGGCACAACTGGCACACCAAACACCGAAATGATTTTGCACGTTCGTGAAAAATCTGTCGAACTGCCTGAATCCTAAGGATTAATACAATTGCGCAAGTACTACAAAGTACTAGCAGATGATTTTCATGATTTCTCGAGAAACGGATGTTGGAAACAACACGTAAGTAATTTGACTTTTAACACACGGGTCTATTTGTAACTGTCAGTGAAGTTCTTAGCACTGCAGATTCTCGGGTTTATTTTGGTGTAAATTCTTTGCAAAGCACTGTGAAAACTCTGCAAATTGTATTTATTTTGCATTTTTCTGTTGCACATTTGACTAACCGAGTTCTGCAGGTCTGTCTGTCCGTGACAGAATTTTTATTTTGATGCTTTTGTTGATTATGTCAGAAACTGCATTGCCGGCATATACTATCAGGTTAAAATGGTTTTTAGTACGGCCGCTGGATAGTGCAGGGAGTCCAAATTTGGAAAATATGTATGTATGGAAAAAGGGAATAATAAGTTCAAAATTGACTAAATTCTGTATTTGTCGGTTAATACGCCATTTATTGATTAAACATTCTCTTTGACGACGTATTTGTATTTCAGTTTAGGTAGCAGTATATTAAAAGACGATTTTGTCGTGATTTGAAGTGTTTTTATATATTTTTTAAACTGTACCGTAGAACATTTTTGTATCTTTCATATTTTGTGAACTAAATGTATTCTAAAATATCAAAAAAAAAATTTCAAGACGAAATTCAAGCCGTTTTCATGTTTTCGAACTGAAAAGTGGGTTTTTAAAATTCAAAAGGTAAATATTCGAAAAGTATTAAAATTAATCCGTATTCTAAGACACTTTTTTATTACGTGGAGAAAAAATAAACACCCTATATAATTTGCAGGTTTATAAAAAATGTTTAGAGATTCGTCAAATGAATATCGGTTACAATTCATTTCAAATATTAAAGTTATTTATATTTCTCAGGTTCCTATAACGTATTATAATAGCCATAAGAATTAATGACAAGCGAATTATTAAAAATGCGGCAAAATGATAATGGGGAATCGCCACAGAGATTGGTTTCGAGGGGTCCTAGTGCAACGGGTTCTTCTCGAATCAAAATAACCGCCTCCGATAAATTTCGAAGAGTAATTCCGAAACCTGGACCCTCAATCCTTCACAAAAGACAGGCCATGAAAGTAACGGATAACGGAGATGATGTTACCCCGAAGTTACTACTTCATAATGAATATGGTGCAATGGAGGACAAACAATTTACTGCCTTTGATAACATTGGAGGCTCACTAAGTGGTAGCAATACATTTTTGAACGTGGCTACGTCTGTCGTTCGAGGACTTCGAATAAGCGGCTCTGTAATAAATGTGGTATCAACATCAAGTCATATCCCGATTCTCGGGGGCGACGATTTGCGTATAGATAGTCTTCTATCGACTCAAAGAATAAATGAGCTAGATTCTGAAGAAGAAAAAGCACCTTCACAATTTCATTTGCCTAGGTAAATTAATTGATTTTGCTCCTAGATTTAAGTTTCGACCAGTCTCTCAATAATACTCCACTGATATTTGATATATACAACTTCAGATGTGATTCTGGTATTTTGAATGTGAACCCCGATAAGGTAACAATTACTTTGAAAGAAACGGAGACCTTTTTTATATTCGAGATGCCCCAGTTAACTGAAGATCAAAGAACTCCGGAGGGTGCTGCTGTTGTATCAGAAAATGAGAGATACAAGTTTATCACAGTGGGTGCAGGGTCTAATAGGAAGCTTGCCGATGCTGAGACTCAAACACCTCAAGTTCACACTAAACCTCGAGGCACATATTTAAGAAGGAAAACACGTCGCAATCAGGGCACTTTCGTTAGCAATTGGGAGATGAGTGATACTTATAAATCATTAGAAAGAATGGAGGAAGTGAATGGGATATTGTACCCTCGGAATGTCAAGTCTAGGAAAAGTGAAGAGCTCCAGGTTTGTTAAAAACTTCCATAATGACGGCGGATATTCAAAGGTAGAAGTTGATCCAATTCCTTTTTGCAGGGAGTCAGCCATAAGTTTTCAAAAACTGAAACTGAATCTGAAATGCAAACTCCGGATGATGAACTCCACCACATCTACCTCAACACTCCTTTTAGAGAAGCAGCACGTGTCATGCTGCGGATACTAGCGAGCAACTTGTTCATAACAGCTCAGAAGCGGTTCACAGGCCTCATAAAACAAGATCCTTATGCTATGGACCTTGAATTCACTTACAGTTTAGATCTTCTCTGGACATTTTCTTCATCAACGGTACTAGATCGGCCGGTTACTTGTTTCTGTTGGTGTTATGAGAATTCTAGCATTCTAGCAGTGGGTTATGGCGCCTTAAAAGGATCAGAAGTCAAAGACGGCGTTATAGTCCTCTGGTGCGCGAAGAATCCAAGTCACTCCGGACGTACCTACTTTCTTGACTCTCCTATTTCAAGTCTCGACTGGAGTAAGGAGAAACCGAATCTTTTAGCAGCTGGATTTTACGATGGCACAGTTAAAGTCATAGATGTGAAAAGCAAAGACACCATGGTGGTGCGAGAAAGTCAGAGGAAAACATCTCCTACCTATGAACCACATTGGCAAGTACAGTGGTGGAGTGGAGACGATCATTTCGATCAGCTGGAGTTTATCTACACCTCTAATCAGGATGGAAGGATTTTTTGTTATCGTACAGGAGAAGACTTTATCTGCATGGAAGTCATGAAGGTTCCAAGAATTGAGGGCAAGATTGAGGGAGTGAAAAAGACCGTTCACGGTATCTTTTACGATGTTCCAATCAGCAGGAATCCTGCTGCATTAGTGCTTCGAAAACATCCGACCTTGAACAGCATCTACTTTGTGGGTACAGATGAAGGATGTCTGCATCGATGTTCAACTAACTACTTGCATCAGCATATTGATAGCTTTTTGGCTCACGATGGGCCGATTTACTCTATGGAGTTCTCTCCCTTCTGTCCAAAAATATTCCTAACCGCAGGTGCGGACTGGTGTACCCGCATCTGGGCTGAGGGGATTATGGAACCTCTTATTACTTTGTCTACTAGGATGGCGTGGGTTAGAAGTGCCACGTGGTGTCCTACCAATTCTACAATAATTGCTACTATTGTGAACAACGAAATTTGTATCTGGGACATCAAGAGGAAGACCTATAAGCCCACTTCAATAACCATCTTACCGAAGGAAAGTACTTTGCTTTTGCTAGAATTTACCAAGAATGGAAATCAGTTGGTAGCTGCCGATTCCAGAGGCACTATTTATATTTACAACTTGGAAGGGATGCCTTTTTCTCCCTTTGATCAAGTTCAAGTACTGATAAGCTCAATCGAAAAGGCTTTGATCACCAAACCGACTCTTCTGAAAAAATTGAAGAAATTAGGTGTGGCTTGATGAAAGTGACTGACTTTTGGGAAGAATTATTATTTTAGGATTTTCTTAAGGATTATTTACATTTTATTAATCGTACATTATTCAAATGAAATAAAGTGAAATGGAATCATCGATCTTCGCTAAAATAAGTCTTTTACTGGTACCTGACTCAGAGTTCTGGGGCATGATATCAAAAAGATTGCGGACATAGGTTCCAATGATTTCAATTCCGATTTTTCTATTCATCTATCTAATAGCCATCTATTTATCTATCTATATCGAAATTTTGTGCCCTTGGGCTGGGTCAAACAAGTATAAAATACCCTTCTTGAGATCGAAAATGGTTTTTGCCATAGGCGCATGAAGCCTCGCGTGACTAAGTCAAAACGACACGTGGAAGGAAACAAGGTAACCGCAACCAACTGTTGCCCCGAGATGCTTCGATGCTACACATTTATAGTTCTTACGTTGGCGTTGGGATCAGTTGGGACCAGTCGGGATTGTGACCTATTCTCCATGTGGGACAGCGCAGTGCCTGGAAAGCACTGGTAGTAGGTGTGGATGGCTGCATCGCTGAAGGACTATAGCCGGTATAGGAAGTAAAGGAGAATGTCCACTTCTGTCCTGCATGGTAGAGGGGCTTCCCTGATGCTGCTGCTTGCGGGCACAAACTGCGCTACTGCAGTCTTATTACGTCCGCACTCAACTACGCGAACTAAGTACACACTTCTTAAGTCGGTAATTTCAATAATAGTTCACGTAAACTCTATTCCAATCATCTATTACCGACTTCAAGTATTGACTTTAGATAAAGATGATGGATTTACATTTGCTAATTTACTACGACCTTTGCATCTAGTTTCTTATTTCTGGATTCGTGACTATTGATTCATTTTCGGGCTCCGGTTGCTTCTGCAGAATAGTGGTTGATAATAATTACTGAATAACCTTGATACTAATTATGAGGGATTTGGATTGGATTGGGTGATGACTGATGATTCCGACTCGGAGGTAAATTCTTAAAAGGATCTTTCTTTTCTGGTCTCTATTTAATTATTCTTTGTGATTGACCTCATGGGTAATAGCTTCATATGTTCTATATGCTATTTTTTATAAACAGCGTATATGTACGAAATAGCGTATATACCTTCAAGTACAGCTTCATACATTGTAAGCTAATACATGTCGCTGAGAAAGATTGATAAAAAGATGTCTCCAACTTAACAGCAACCGGCCAGACATTTGTAGCTCAGTCACGTTGGCTTAACACTGCATGCAGTCATTACGTTTCATGCGTGGAGAATTCCCGTAAGCGAAACGGCAGATGTCATCACTCTATATGCACACTTTTAAATTCATTATATTTTAACATCCTTTAATTTCAGAACAGCTAGGTGGATGTTAATTGAATTGATTTGTTTAATATTGCAATAATGTAATCATTTCCTTTTAACTTTCATATAAATATGAAATTTCTAAGGCTCTTCAAATCAGTATTCAGATAATCGCTTCTTTAAAATCAGTATAAGGATAAGAAAGAGCTAAAAACTCGGTACTTAGGTAAACTTGTTTATCAAGTTACCTGATATCTAAACTCGGCATGATGAAGATTGAGCGACCATGAATGGGGAAAAACTGGTGACAGTTGACTTGTATAAATACATACTCAATTCCATGAAGTAAAACTTGAACTGAAGTCACTTTACCTTTTATCGCTAGATAATTATTATGTAAAGACTCTTACACTTAATTAATGATTTAATGAGTTAATTAAAATTTCTTCGGAAACTTAAAATATTGGAAAAAAACCCTGCTCTCGCCGGAAGAGTTGTTGTTTTTTTTTATTAAAACGGTGCTAAGAAAATTCAATATTTCTGGGGCATCATTAAAGTCTTATTTTTATTCTCCCCGTCAGAAAAAGATGATACATGCACATCCTGCCTTATACGTAGAGAAATAAAATATTTCTAGATAAAATTGAAAAAATAAACTCTATCCGATATTTTTTGAAAGGAAAGATGCAAGAACTCGTCTTTTAAAAGATTAAAGAGCACTAAAATCAGAATATCGACCTGGCTGAGGGACTTTTATCTCTTGCGATGTCCGTGAACCTCGCGAGGAAAGTTCAGTGTGTAGGACGAATAACGCATCGTGCGATCGGGCATTTGTCCAATTTACGTTATGAGCGCTTACTGAGAAGTTATTAACATAATCGTAAGATAAATGCCCCTCATAAAATTAAAAAAACTCGCACTCCTCTGCTTTCCGTTAGTCCCATGTGTTCTCCCGAAGTCCTTTCTGTCCTTAGTCAGGGATCCTTTCGGGTTTCGGCGACCGTATACGCCACATATGAACGACGTAATCGTACGACACTGTAATTTTATCGCAGAGGAAGATTTTGCTTGCTCTCGCTGAGTAAGCATCGTCATTATAGGGGAAACTGGAGGAATCGGTAGAACTGCAGATTTTATACGAACCGAACTCTCTATAATAACATGTTGCACACTAAACTGCTATATGTACTTCGAAAAAATGTGAGGGGTGAATCTTATGACGCAGGAAGATATATTTTAGTGCTGAAACCAGACTGTTCTTTTTTCAGTAGAAAAAATGTTCCGAAAAATGCATATATAAATAGAACTTGTAAAGAAGTTGACACCCTGGCAACTATCGGCTATCTATCTAACTATCATTACAAGTCTTGGTTGTATTTGGATGGTACATACTTTAATTACTGTAAATTTATTTTAAAAATGTATGGAAACTGTAATTAACTACTTTCCGTGTACGTCAATTACACGACATGAACCGGTAAATTCTAGATTGCAATTGAAGTAGAAGATTGCATACACGGGACTACATTTTTTCAAGGTTGGGTCAATTATAAGAACATTATAAGGAGAGGTCTCGTTTATGAGAGACAAATTATCGTATGATAAGAAATTATTGCACTGTACAGGATCTTTCAAAGTTTCCTTTATTGGTACATGTTCCTTCAACGGAACCTGAAATTTTCAACTATCTTTGCAATTATTGTGGAATGAGAAGACTTTAGTTGTGACATCTTAAACTAATTGCCCGAGTAATTGTACTGATAAAAGTATACAACAACCTCGAACTAATCTCTAATGTTTGATCGTTTTTGCTACAACCCAAGTGATCAAGATTCTTTGATGGTATATATGTGTGGCGAGAATCCGATATATTAAATTATCTATATCAGAAGATCAGCACCAAGATTTATTTATTTGTGCAATAAGAAATTATTTTAATTCCACTTCGGAATAGGGTGATTGCTATCTTAGTGCTCTTTTGCATTTTATAGTTTAAGAATAATTATTTTAAGATCTCTAAACAAATTGCAATTTATTTTTAATTAATTTGACAATCGTTGTAAAAGCTGCTTACTGAAACTCAAAGAAATTTGATTTCGTTGAACGTGGTTGGAAAGACGATACAGCCCAGACTTGAAAGCTTGTGGTTTTGAGAAATGTAGACTGAAACCATAAATCAAATTGAGGTACGATTTGATTGGGTTCTCAGGAGTTTCATTTCAGGCATGTAAAGATAAGGCAAATAGTTTATTTGATTGATTTTATTGTAATTTTATTGACCAAACCTTTGTTTATATTTCAATCAGTAAAATTATTTCCATTTTTTATATTTTATTAGTCTTCAATGTTTAACCCTGGAAATTTCATGGAAGCAAGTTTTACGAAAAACTGGATCTGCTTCTCGTGGGAACCATCGCGGTACCTTTTTCGTTCTTTCCGATGTCTGTAGGTTTTCTTGCTAGTATTCACATACACAGATAAATGACTAGCAAAGACAAAGACTCTGAAGCGACATAAAAATCGTTAAGACGTTTTGCCAAAGGATACGTCTTATTTCCGTAAAGAGATCACCACAAATCTTCCTAGAAACCAAGCTCTCATGGGGCCAAGCATAAAGAAAACGACAGATCATTACGATGATGAAGAGGTTTGCTCATAGATTATGTGTTCTTACTTTCTCGTTTTTGCATCAGTGAACTCAATATAAAACAAAGAAAAACATGTATGAAAATATATGCACACAATTGCTGGGTCAACATCGTTCTAACTGGTTCTGGTTGAAAATCCTTTCATCCAATAATTAATATTCTTCACCTTTGACTGATGCAATTCTAATTCATGACGTCGCTATTACCCTTCATTCTATGCAATCCTATGTATGATCCTCTAGAGTCAAACAGGTTCTGTGGAACGAAAACGCGATTAATCTCCATTCGAATGTTAAACGAGAAGTGGAATCCCAACGATTAACGATGTTCAGTGCGTGATAGGAATATATCATTTTTGCGCGGGTCAGGATCAATCAATTTCGGAAGCAATGTCCTTATCCCCAGCTTCAAACTGGTTATGTCAATCTCAACGATTCCAAGGAGAAAAAGCCACAGTTGGTCTAATTCACTAACCCATTAGCAATATTTCATTCTGCATCTTTTTATTCTTCATCTTTACAATGTTGTGACACAAACATGAATACATTACATGCGTGAATAATTCATGAGAAAGAGTGGTGATATCTACTGTATATACAATATATACACATATATACACATATATATATACATACCGTATATACAGTACATATATGCTACGTCGTAATAATTAATTTATAATTTTGTACACTGTTTTCCAAACTGCTATCTCTAAAGTAATATTAAAACAGTCTTCTTTAAGTCAAATTGTACAGAAAATCTTCTAGCCTGCTTAAAGTTCCTAAATTTATAACTAAACAGCTATTTTTAGATTTTTTATAATTTATAACTTTAAGCCTCGACAATTTTATAAGCTTCTATCCAATTTATGTTTTTATGCTTATTGCTCAAAATGTGCTTCTATCGTCATCCCAGTGGGCAAAAAGACATTGTCATCATGAGGACGTCCATTTTAGTCCAATTGACGACCTAAAGACGTCTCATGTCCAAAAGAAGTCTTTAAGTCATGAGATAAGTATGTCTTTGGGACATCAATATTGGACTGACATGGATGGTGTCTTTTGGCCCATTGGAATGGTTGAGGATTTATTCTTCGACCCTCTTGAACATAACATTAAGAGTTAATTATAATGGTACAGTAGAGCAATTTGTTGTACCATTATTCTATAGGTATACCTCTAGTGTTAGACATGTATCACTCTGCAATGAAGGACTTGCCCCTGACCTGTGTGATCTCAAGAGGTTGGTTGAAGGGTTGGGGAGGGAGTGCACTTGCCTGAGGTTCGAAATGAGTTGATGCCGATACTGTGTGAACCTATAGGACCTCGGGGTGGTGAAGCTATGGTTTTCTCGATGCCCAAGCGTAAAAGCATAGGAATGCACGAGAATCAGCAACGGTGTAAATCATCCATGCGAGAGTTCGAACACACGTTCTACCATGAATTTAACTAGCGTGTGTTACTTGGCCAGAACGCATACACGCATATTCGTTCGCCCCACAGAAATGTAGAGGCGTGCACGCGTAATTATATGGTTGCGGGTGCGATCCAAAGCATCATCTTGGCAACGGATTCGAACTCAAGGGTATCTTATATTGAGAGGGTCCAGATATTGAGACCGAAGTGTCTCATACCACACACAAGACATTATATCCACATCATTGCCTCTCAATCGTCCTCCTTAAAAAATTATATTAATTAAAGATTCATTATCATGTTGTCTGATTCAATATTTTATTCTTTTGTTTTAGAAAGACAACCTGGAATACGATGTTTGCGAGACTGTGCAGACAAGCTCCTAATGGTAAGTAATACAAAAATCCTTGATTAATACGTCCTTTATTAGGCAATCTCAATCTGAATACTCCAACCATTTTTCATTTTTGCGTATATTTGTCGTAAATTTCCTTCACATAATCACCTTCTGCTTTTTTAAATAAAATTATTTTCATAGGTCAATAAACTTAGACTTTCTTAATTGCAGTCTGCCTGCTTAAACAGCAAAAATGAATGAGCGTTAAAGTGGATGGAAATTTGCATAAGAAAACATTTTCTTGAAGATTATTTGTTTTAAGATACGTGTGTGAATAAATATTGAGATTCTTTTCTGTTCTGGGGTAGGTCATGAACGGATAATAAATCAAGGATACTGACATAAACTTCATCCTCTCAAATGCACGTCCATTGCTTCAAAGTGACTTAGACACTGAGAAGGTTTAAAGAACAGTAAAAGTGGTTGTAACTCTTATCCGTCACACTTTCGGTAGGAGGAATGGCAGAGAATAAACTTCTATAGCCCATATAACAAAAAACTCGCAAAAAACTCTGTATTCAAATCATTTTTTTATGTTATTCTTCAATTATGTATCATCTCTGGTCTTAAAAGTGTACTTGCAAGTTTTAAAATACAAGGAAGAGATTATCGACAAGCGTTTCAAGTTTACATCTCGAGTTCGCGTGCCGAGGTCGTGGTCCAAGCAAAAGGCGTGGGAACAGGAACATCCTCGGATTTAAACCCTCAAATTAACTTCTTTTTGTTTCCCAGCAAAGATTCGATGCTCAAATTGGCAGGGCTCACACATAACAATAAAGCAACTTCTTGCGTTCTTCACTCACCTCGCTGATTTTTAAATCCGCCGAGGATATGTGTGCAATAAATCATGCATTCCCTCTTCATGAACTACACACCAGTAATCTTGCATGCTTAAATATGCTGCATCATTAAATATAGTAAAAAATTTACAGAATAGTAAAGTAAGATTTTTGCAGAAAACTGCAACAATTAACAATTGTCTATCCTTTTGGCAATTTAAAATCGTGCCTATCCTTTTCCATCTCTATCTTTTTATCCGCAAGTATATCCTCTGTCCAAGTCATTGTTTTTCTATTGTTCTTTTCAACCTCAACTCCGACGGTCCTGAATTTATTTCTCTCTTCTCCACGACGTTTTACAACCTGTTTCAGGTTTTTGTAAACGGACAATGTTTTGTCTTACCCCGAAGCGCTACACAGTATGCTAACTACAGTCCAGAGCTTCCTTTCTTCGTGGTGAACCATAGGTTCATGACCTTAGCTTTGTCGTATAGTTACGTGACATTGGTCAAACACGACAGGTCAATGGCTCCATTTGTGTTTTTACTATAGCACCTTCAAAAAAGTGTATTAATGAACTTATATCCCGAATTTTTAGGTCTTACTTCAAAAGTTGTTCAACACTAAAACCACCAAATGAATTTGCAGGCAAGACTTGGGTACTTCACGCCTCTAATTGGCGTTTACAATTTTTCATTCACAGCTGGTTAAGCTACAGGAAATTCCATTACCTCCGTCCGATCCTTCCGATCTCATCCATATTAAAAGCATTCAGGATTCCGTTACTAACGTCTTAACTTTTGGTCTTCCTACGAGTCCTGATGAATATATAAATCAATGAGAATGAAGGGGAAGACTTATTAAAGACAAAATTTATCTCTAAGCCTGATCCAATCAATTTTCCCTGTGAATATAGCCATTTGCTTAATATGTTTCTTTATATCCAACATTCAAAACAGTCTCATCAGATTAGATCCGCGATAACAGATTTCGAATATTATCGAATAGCGTTCGAAATAATAATAATAACATAATATTATCGCATTGATTTATTTCACTGGCTTATGAAAATGGTCATTATCATGTTTTAGTCATAAAATTTAAGAGCGTACGGCCATTAATTTTAATGGTCAACAGGCGACACAGTTGCTACAAAGTTGCCAATTTTATCGTTGCGGGCCTTATATTTATATTTTTATTTTAAGGGAACGTGGTAATTACCATAAGACCAAATTTAGTTTCGCCAACTTTACGTTCGCAATAATAAATTGCTCTTGCCAAAACAAGGCAATCTACAACCGTTTCGTACAGACGGAGCTAAATCGCTTTGTTTTAGCGAAAAGTATTCACTTGGCGAAACTGCACACTGTATGCTTTTCGTGCAAAAATTATAAATTCTTTCAAATACCTTCTTTCTCAAAATCTTTCAAGTCTTTTGAAAAATGTATATTGACGTGTTTTGCAAGGATAAATGTAGGTATTAGGGAGTCTAATTAGTATGATAATTAAGTCCCGAGGGGTTTTCAACCTCTGATGATTCTCTCTTCTCAGTTTATAGACCGTCCCATAACGACTCTCGACTTTGTATCTGAATCTGTTTGAATATATATATATATATATATATATATATATATATGTATGTATGTATATTTTTTTTCAGTATGCAGATTATGCTTATATTTATTTGTATGCTTTTCGTGCAAAAATTATAAATTCTTTCAAATACCTTCTTTCCCAAAATCTTTCAAGTCTTTTGAAAAATGTATATTGACGTGTTTTGCAAGGATAAATGTAGGTATTAGGGAGTCTATAATTAGTATGATAATTAAGTCCCGAGGGGTTTTCAACCTCTGAGCATTCTCTCTTCTCAGTTTATAGACCGCCCCATAACGACTCTCGACTTTGTATCTGAATTTGGATATAAGGCTAACAGCTAGGGGTACATTATTTTCACTTGTTGAACATTCTGGATTTAATGTGATCATTAAAGTCCGTATCGTGCAGCAGCGTCTATTTAAAAGTAGATACAAAATTCCAGAAAGGCTGCTGTAAAATGTAAATTTAAAGTAAGTTTAAAATTTAAATTCTACGTGAATTTATGAATAGTCCTCATTAAGGATATACACCGTTTGTGTGAATCGATCATTAGAACAGAGAACTCTTGTTTCCGTAACGAGACCTCGACGATTAGTGATCGTATATTCCGATCTTACATTGCAAGATTTTATTAGGTGTTAGTACATATTGACGCATTTCTCTATATGGCATGCTCAATTACATCCCTACCGCCCACCTTGAGGATGAACACGATCATTAGTTGGATGTAATTTGATGACTGCCTCTTTGCACTGTACTCTGCTTCAAAACCATTGCTTTTTGCCTTGGAAGCCATCCTCAAGGCGAAACCACTAATTTGAAACAATATTGTTTAAGTGAATATTAGTTTTCAATTCTGAATTCATCAGTCATGCTCAATCCAATTCGAAACGAAGTATTATAACGATTATTTTAAAAACTCAGTTTTCAGAATATCCTTGCGAAAAGTAAAAATATCTTTTTTGAAGTAAAGATCTTTAATTTTTAAAATTATACAATTTTCTTGCTGAAAGTAACACAGTAAAAACTTAATTATAAAGGCGAATTTTGTTGCGGGGAAAATTAGAACGGTACGTGTTTATATTGTTTTGACAGTTTTGTCAATCGCCATAAGCCATGGTCTTTAAATAATATAGAAGGTGTGTCGAATTTATTTTTTGAACTAAAATTCAGGGTTGGGTACATAA
>JAUEJJ010000004.1:8109116-8124561 GCA_032164275.1 Synergus coniferae
TATAATATAATCGAATTAAAAGTTGTACACTAACATTTTTTAATGTCCAAAGTGGTGAATACCAAGATTCAAGTACAGTTTGGTTAATTTATTACGCAGTGAAGTTTAACTCAGTGTTAGGAAGAGTTTTGTAAAATCGATTCTGCAAAATTGAAGTGTATGGTGAAATCCTATATTTTAATGGAATCCTAAATGGATAGAAAAGAAGTTTCAACGACAGAGGTAATATTATTTTTATAACTGATAATTAATCACAACTTTCTGCTTAATTGGGTGTAATTTAAGAATTACATGCTGATTCATGCTGATTACATGCTAAATTTTAACTAAATGAAATCTTGAAAAGAGGGTCGCTAAAAATCAGTGAACTTCTACTAATTCAATTTTAGAAAGATTGCAGATTGATTTTCATGCAATTTTGTTTTTAAAATAACTTGTTAATTTAGTAAAATTGAATTCTAAGTAACTTTTGACGCGATTCGCGGAGAACGCGCACGTGTCCGGCTTGCGTATTTGTAAACGAATGTCACTGTCACGAACCGACACGTGACTCTATGTCGCTGAAGAGAAATAAGACGGATGGCTATAGACTCGAGACATTGCAGGAGTAAAATTTAGTGAAGCTTGAAAAAGTACAAACAAAACGTTTTGTCAAAACGGTAGAGAAAATTTAAATTTTAGCATCTTCTAACTAAGTAAAATCATTATAATATACATTAGGTTAGGCCTTAGGCCGAAAACGAAAGAGATAGAGACATGAGAATTCTGGTAACGCCCACTAAAATGACTTAGCATCACTCTTGTGGACTTTTTTCTTGAATCGGCGCTACATAATCCGGTTCATCCTACATTCTCCCGGAAATGCATTAACATTTTACTGATAATCACATACAGATTTACGACTTCGATTGAAGCTGTCTGGCAATGAAATAATGATTAAAAAACTTTCACGAAAAAAGCCGCTAGCAGTATATCAAATTTAATTTCCTTTTTTGTTGATTCAATGATTTGAATTAAAAGATCTTTTTTTACAATTAACAACCCCTTCTACATTTGATTTGATCGCCATATCTTTAATCCAATCTAAATACATTTCAGGGTATGCCATACGTTTTATTGTATGCCAGAGTTGAAATAAGTTTAAGTTGATAAAGCTTTATCTACCTTAGAAATACATGTACACATGTAAGCTCAATATCATCTCAAGAACAGACAGGAAGTTTGAATTACATGCCCGTAACTCTTGCAGAACGCGTGTCAAATTGGTATTCATTATGCTTTACAGCAAGTGCGGACGCAGTTTTGCAATGTTACTGCATAAACGCTTGCAGAGCGTGCAGGTGTCATATCTTTTTCTATCTTAACAAAATGAGGTATAAAAATAATAATTCTGACAAATAACAGCCTTTAAAGTCTTACTAGCTGGAACAGAATCTAAATGCATTAATGGTCATTCAAAGAATGTTTCTTTCATTTAAAAATTATTGTAATTTGGATATATATCATAAAACAAGTTAGCTAAGAGATTTTCTGCTCCTTACATCAGAATGTCAGGAATAATATAAGAAAAGTACTACCGAATGATATGAGAGTATTTTCTTAAACGTAATTTTAAATAAATAATCGGATTTACTTTTTTTTAGGGGATCTGAAGAGGCGACACTCCAGGGGAAGTGAAACAGACTTCCAGACAGTTGAGACGGCATCTGGATCTTCTGAAGCCCAAGCCGCTCAACCGGATGAAGACAGAATTTCTTATAAGGTATGTATTACATTATGAATTTAATATAATTCTGCATTTCCTAATTAGTACTGGGGATATTTTTCATTCGCATTTTCTAGTTGTATCCTCTCTAATATGATGGTAATTTCTAGCAAAGAGACATAACAGCGAGCTTAAATGAAAGATTGAATGACATCATTACGTCTCACTTTGTATAATGTCCTTCGCCGACAATCATAGTCGCAAAGCAAATGACTTATTTTACAAATGGCAAAAACCAGTCGTGATAACGACGTGAATCGTCGTAAATGGGAAGAAAATCATCCATCCGAAGCTTGTGGTTTTGTAATCTTACCACAGGACATTCTTGTATGCGAAGAACACCTGCTAGTGGGTTCATGGAGTTAGTTTATACGGATAACAAGCAGAAAGAGATTGTTCTTTCCATTCAATCCCTCTTAACATCTTCAGCTTTACTCTTTTTATCTTTTTTTCCTTCGTGTTTTTTTATTGATCTTTGCGTCTTCTAAAAGCAAAGCAATACACGCGAGAACTTTTCTGTTTGTCTATAAATTATAACAATGAAAGCTCGTATTAGTAATTATTACTTATTAATTAGTAATAATAATATTACGACAGTCTTACTCGGTTTTGCAGACTCAAGAAAAAAGTCATTAACGGATTTTTAATTATCATTCAGGGTGGCCACATGTCAGAGAAGTCAGGGAAATATCAGGTAGGAATCAGGAAATATCAAAATATCAGGAAATATCAAAACGCGAGTAGTTGTCAGGGAAAATAGAAATTGACATTTTTGTTTTATACGAGTACCAGTACCTCTCTTTTAATATGCGAAAGTCGTTTAAAGTATTTATTGAATTGAACTTGAAAATAATGAATCGTGAGAAGATAGAAAACTGAAGGTAATGTGATTGAATAAAAGGTCACAGACCAGTTAGCATACGGTGGGTGTCTGTGTTTTTAATGGTACACCATGCACTTTAGTTTAGAGGAATGTTTAACCCTGACGACCTCGCCAAGCTCTGCAGAGGTTTCTTTCCTTCCTTTTTCTTTTAACTAAAAGTCGAGGCTCAGTCTCTCCTGTTTCGAGTCGAGTTAATTATACAGCTTAACAAATCGAATTATCGAGCATTTTTCAACTACTCTTCAACCGACTCAAGCAAATAGCTCAAGATACAATGTAGAATTTTATTACCTGTTCGAGACCTTTAAAAGTATGTAAGTAGTTTGTCTCGAATTATTGCTCTTCATTTGAAACTCGTTAAAGTTAACTCAATCAGGCTTATTAGCCTAAGGAAAGTAAAGATAAAAAAAGAAAAAAACTGCGAGAGGATTTTTACTTTGAATATATATGATCTCTTTTAAATGGGCTCTTTAAAGAATTTTACCTTCTGTTCCTTCGGCAGTCACAACCACTCGACCAAAAAATAAAACTGAAGGCATTGACCTTTAGATGGATGGGTGTACTTTTCACATTTTTTTTCATCTTCAGAAATAACGAGCAGTTTTCTGCGTTGACTTGCATCCTGCGCACCTTGTATTATTCTTTTGCGTCTGGACGTTCAAGAAACGAAAGACTATAATACTTTAGAATGAATCTTGTGTGTCCGCTGGAGCATACACAATGTACTAACCATTTGCTCTTAAGTTGTAAAATCCTCTCTCAAGGACAAGTGTTGAGCGGTAGCTCAAAGTAGAACACTAATACCTGGATGCATCCTGAAACTTATATACTTTCGTCTGTCGAGTCACTTTTTTCAGGGCCATAAGAATCTTCTTTAAAAATTGTAACCACAGTGCAGAGTGCGTTACGCGTGTCTTTATCACTCCAGGATCTCCAGATCGTTTGAATCTTGAAAATTTTTGTATAATTTTACTGGCCTCGCCCGACGAGACTTGCACATTATTTTATGGATTTGTAAAATTTGAACGACTGGACGTAAATTTATATTTTAATCATTAAACTGGAAAAGTAAACTGTAAGGAAACAATGTATCCAATTTTATCTTTTGCTTATTCATATCAATCCAACTTAACAGGTGGTACCGCTTGGTACCACCTGTTAAATACTTTTAAACCGCAATTAGATATGATATTTTAATTTCTAGATGATAAATACACCTTGTAGATTAGTAATGTAATTAACAAGTATTTCGAGCTGTATCAAATTATTGCGAACCATCCAAAGGCGAGCTAGATAAGATCGCAAACTCTGAGAGTCAGGAACTAAACTAATACCACGTGCACAGTGGCTCTTTCCAGCAATAGATACCTATCTTGAGAATTTCATTAGCATGATCTGAGCTTGCTCATCTCTTCTGGCCCGTGTGCCACCTTTCCTCTTTTAACTTGTCACCTGGGGCTACTTTGCCTTTTCTCTGCCTATACAAAGTTTCCGGAATGAGACAAGTGTACGATAGTTTACGTTCCAACCTGTTCTTACAGATTCTTAACTGTTGTGGTGTCAAAGAACAATCATGCAATTATGATGTGTTTATAATGAATTCATTAACGTCTTGGGTGAATCTTGAGAATTAAAATTATTTCTTCAACTCTGAAAATTTATGAAATCCAAAAAATTTCTTATCGCCTATTGTTCCCAAAAGAAATTTAAATTTCCCAATTTAAATAAAGAAATTGAAATAAATAATACGATACAATAAAAGTCCAGTGGAAAAACTGCTATCAGTTAAGTGGGTTGGCTGATGCTGGCAATTCTACTAACATTAAAGAACCGTTAAGAGGATTATAGTATCGATTGAAAAGCTATAACGATAGATAGAAACTCAGTCGATTCTCCGATTCTCTAGATCGATCGTACCTGCCCAAGAAGAACAGTTTAACGAGTGTAGTTACAGAAAAACTGGAAGTAGAGGGTTCCGGTTGTAAATCAAGATTCCAATTTTTCTAGAATGTCGATAAATCGCAGACTACTCAATAAAATCCATTTAGAAATAAGTCGCTTCGATTTTCTAGCTCTATATTCTAATAATCTGATATTCGGATAATTCCTACTTATTGTTAATCTCCATATCAATAGAATAAAGAAAATATTTTCTTAAAAATTAATACAATTATTATCTGTGTAGTGTGTATTTTAAAAAATTATTTACGACGAAAAAATATTTAACTTTACGTATTCAAATTGTATATTATTCATTGCATTTCACGCTTCGTGAACTTGGGATTAGTACACTTGAATATCACACTGAATACCGACTCCCGGAAACTGATCATAACTCACAGTCCCGTTGGGAAAATGATAATTTAGTCTCAATAGAAATCTGTTGCTTTTCAAATTCAAAGCAAATGAGTTTTTGCATTATTTCGAATAATGGAAATCAGGCTCTACTTGTAATTTATAGTATTAAATTTCTTCTTAATATTGAAGAACTGTTCTAAAAACAAAAACATTTATAAACAATATACCAAATAAAGAAAAAAATGAATAGGAGCTAAATTCCTTTAACTGATTGTTGCACTAAAGTCCCCGCTTCTGCTTCTTGAAATTCCTCGTAAAATAAATCAATTCGATTTTTTGCCTCCTTTTTACTTCTCAGAAAACCTCTAATAAAATTTGTGTAACGTGGTCGTAACCGAGGGCTCACAATAAATCTGTAAACGACTTGAAGTAATCTTGTAGATGTTACTGCCGTCCATAAGACTTTATACATACTAAGAGAAGATCAGTAAAAAGAAGTCAATAAAAGTGGAAATGCGGGGTTTAAGGCCTAAAAAAAGACGATAAAAACAAAAAAAGTTTTCGACTCCCTAAATGTTAATGGATGATTCAAACAACAATCGTATTAATAAAAGCTCTTGAATTTGTTTCAGGAGAATGGGTGTTCGGTGCAGGCGGTGGACCTGGTGGCGGATTGTCCGCTGCCGGTAGTGACACCGCCGATGACGCCGACTTTGTCCAGATCCTTCACTACGCCGAGGCCTTTGACACCCGAGGCTTCAGTAAAGAGTATGGGCCAAAGATCAAGTTCTCTTTTACGCCCGAAGATCTCTTTGACGTGGGTCCTTCGAGGTCAACATCAGCCTGTAAACACAACTTCTAATAATTTTAGCTCAATTAACCGAAGTCCTGATCGAGAAAGTATGTCATTGGAACCTAAGGAAAGATCCTTTAGAAGAAGCGTCAAGAGTGTCAAAAGCGTTAAGAGCGTTAAAAGTGTAAAGAGCATTAAAAGTACTAAAACAGTAAAAGAGAAAGACAAAGGCAAGGAGAACATCGGGAAACCCGATAATCGCGAAATAAGACATACCACACTCCAAAGGATTGAAAAGGACCCAATTGAAAAGGTTTTAATAAATATATCTGCAAAATGACGTCTTTGGGACCATTACAATGAATATATTTTATCTAAGATTCTTTTTACAGCCAATCGAGAAGGAAAGACTGAACGGGACGCCAATAGAAACTACGATAGACATTAAATTAGAGAAGCATGGAGAAATTTTATTGATAGAAAAGGAGGTGAAAGAGAAAGTAAAAAGGGCCATTTCAGAACCCACCCTCCTTCCTAGAGAGTCTACGTCGACGCCAAGTGGACGTGAGAAACACAGACACCGGAGAACAAAACGACCTCATAAAACTAGACCCCCTAGTAGATTTGGATACGAAATTGCTGATCTTGACTCATTCCTAACAAAGGTATAATTTTTATAAAACACATTTACTTCCAAGATAAAAATCTACTTACCATAATTACAGGCTTCCATAGAGAAACCAGCGAACATCCCTGTGGTTTTGTCCTTTCCTTCCGTTCTTTATCAGACTCAAGGGGGAACTCAGGATGAAGTAGCTCTTCCTCTCGGAACTGTGGTGAACGCTGTCTTCAAAAACCAAGCCTGGTTGTATGTTCAAACTCCTCATGGTCAGGAAGGCTACGTCAGTTATGCTGCTTGCTTACCACTAGGAATTTTACCTCAACCAACTCACGGTCCATGTTGGGAAGACTCCACTGATGTATTTCCTAGACCACTAGGTAAGTATTACATACGAAAAGAATTTTTTTGGAATTTGTACTTAAGTTTAAAAACGAACTACTTTTATTCTTTTTTTTCTTTTTTTTTTTTTTAGGAAATATGACAGACACTGAAAAACTGAGAGACACAAGATCCGAATGTGGAACTCGTGGAAGGACCGTTAGAGTTAAGCGCAGTTCGAGAGATGCTGTTTCAACATGCGGTGAACGCAGCGTCGATCGACTATATTTAAGAGCAGCAGCAAATGCGAAAACAAAAGGATCTCGGCACACTTTGCTCGTCATAAGAAATGATTTTGAGGGTCATGGAGTCAATGCTATGAGCGTAACAAAAGGTGATGTCGTAGCATTACTCAGTGATCATGTCAAAGATTGGTTTTGGGTCAGATCACGGGATGGCAGAGAAGGTTTTATCCCTGCAGTTATTGCCGGTCACGGTTTCTTGTGATATTGTCAATTTAAAACAATTAAATATCTAGAGTCAATCTAAATTTTAGAACAAGGTTTGTAAATATATATATTCGTTGCATAAAACGTACTGTGCATTAATATATTTATTAAAAAAGATATATGAAAACTGTTGTTGAATCTTAAAAACCTTTTAAATGTACCTTATTATCTTATCAAGCGAATCTTAACATGAGTTCTCGGTAATTAAAATTTGTACAAATGTCGAGATGATTACTAGAACCTGCAATGCTCAATAATTTTTGGGGTGCTTCCTGATAAACTATGCTGTAAACTGTGCTGCTAGAGACTGGCACTTTGGCTAAAGTTTCTCCTTGGTATGTGAGGTGATAAACGTGAGGCATCGCCCCACCGGTAATTATTCTTTCCTCATAGATATTGGAAACGTGAATTCCTTGATCAGGTAGATCGAAAATCGTTGCTGCTTCCATAGTTCTCATGTGCCACAAAGATAATTTCGGTCCGCCACCACAGAGCTGCAATTGTTAAATAATACAATACCCAATTGTATAATTGTTTTCTGATTAAAAGAGAATTTTGACTATAATTCACGTACCAGCCAATCTTCCGTAAAATCTACTGTGCCAATCCATTTCCCTAATTTTGGCCTGGCTACTTTCTCGGCTAAGTGAGGTTGTAAGATATTTGTATTTTCATTTTTCCGCAGATCCCACAATCTCACAGTACCATCTTCGCTGCCAGAAGCCAATTGTTCTCCCCTGAAATGACAATAAATCTTGCTAAAACCAGTTTCAAATAAAAGATGTATGAACGAAAGTAATTTACATTTACTTACATTACAGAAATGCTGTGAATGAAATCTTCATGACCCTCTAAACTTTTTTTTATTTTTCCACAATTTAAATCGATAATATAGATCTTATTATCTCCACATCCAGCATATAGTGAGTCATTCGATTTCGAATATACCATGAAATTAACATCTGGTTTCTCGTAACTATCTCTGTAAATATAAATAAAAAGAGAAATTAATAATTTGAATTATGGAAGTGTAAATTTTAATAAAGTGAAAAGTGATTTTGCTTAAACCTTTTGGATGGTAAGTTAATTGTCCAAGAAACTTTAGCTTTTGAAGCTTTGTTTGATGTGATTATTTTCCAGTCCCATCCTGATATTTCACCGGATGTTCCGGTAACCATAAACTTCTCGGTTTCTACCATACTTTGTACACATTGATCAGGATGAGCTGTAAATCGATAAGTTGGTCCTTGTAATTCATTTTCTTCTCCTTGCTGTGGTCCCAAGATTTTTGAAAGTCTGAAAGAATAATAGATCTAAGTATAATGTATATGTATATAATCTATAATCAGAAATTTCTAAAGCATACTTTTCTTTTGGTTAGCATTTTTGTGCATGTATGTGATTGAAAATATTGAACCAAAGGCGAAAAAGGAAAACTGCTCCAAAAATGATACATGGAATGTTTATAACCTACAAATGCGATATTTCGTCAAATTTTTTAAAGAATCAATGAAAATACTTACTCATAAACAGAAACATCGCCATATATATTACCGGCGAGTAAAAACTGTTTTCCAGGAGAAAATGCTTGACACAAAATTGTATTGTAAAACAATTTTTGATTTATATTTTCTGGCATTTTGACGATTTCAGTCATTTCAGTACACCCATCACATCACATCACATAGACTGGTATCAAACTGCACACTTTTTTGACAAGTCAAAGGCAAGGTCAAAGATATTGAAGATAAAAGGGAGCCCTACTATACCAATGCCATAAAGTAACAACGTAACAACAGACTCAAATCTTTTTTAATACAAAATTTTATTCAGAAAATTAAGAAGTCTTTAGGGTTTCTATTAATTCTAACAAACTTTTTCTTTTTCCTGACACCATTTTTTTAACGTTTTCTAAATTGTATCCTTGCATTTTCGAATTTTTTAAGATATGTTCAGTTAAAACGTCTGAAATGCACATCACGAATAATCCACAATCAATGCAATTTTCTTGTTGAGGACAATTTGTTTCTACGAATTTTCCAAGTTCTTTCTGAAGTAGATATCTATCGACATTTTGTGCAAAATCTCTAGCAATGTCCTCATTGCATGAGCCAAAGGAATCAAAATGAAAAAATGTTCTTTTCATTTTGGAAAATACCAACAAGCTCCAGTGTGAACCACCTGCAGAGACTGTTTGTTGGTTGTTCAGAGGGAAGAATATAAATTTTTTCTCCGATGCACCCAATGGATCGAGGAAAATAGAGACCTCGGATGAATTTTTGAATTTCAAGAGTTGAGTCAGTTCAGGAGAAGTATATAAAATTTCTGTGGCATTTGCAGATTCCAGTTGCTTCCCCAAATACTCAAAATAAAATCCAATCAGTGCATCATTTATCCAGGTTGGTCCATACAACAAAAGCACGTCAGTATTTCTGAGAATGCAATCATAATAACTGAGAACTATTGTATTCCCTTGATTCTTACTCATTTTTTAAGTTTGAGAAGATCCTCAGTTTATCTTTATAGATTCTGGAAAATATAGGATAGAAAAGTTTAAGTTAGAGTAAATTTTGATTGTTAATAAAAAATAGTATAAAATCCAAATCCAGAAGTCAATCAAAAAACTCAACAAACAATAAAAATCAACTTTGAGGTTAGAATTTACACGGATGGAATTTATGCGATTTTTATTGAGATTTAAGTTAAACATGTAGTATTTGGAATTTTTTAAGTCTTTATATATTTAAATTATTCAGCAGGTGAAATTTAGTAATGAAATCTCATGAAATATGTTTAAAATATTGAAATTATAATAATTCTGTTTACATATGTACCAGACAGCTGACTGCAGCTGACACTGCAAACAAAACTTGACGAAGAAATTGCCTATGTTACCAACATTAATGTCGATAAGTTAGATCAATTTCTTTTCTGCTGTCACGATTTTTATTTTGTTTCAATTTACTTGTTTATTGGCCAGAATGGCCAGAATATTTAAATTTAAATAAATTATAAACATTCTGGGATTTCTGTTAGAATATGAATTCATCGCAACAGAAGACTTGTTGGTTTTAACCGTTTTAACATTAAAGAAATGATACAAAATGGATTTCAAAAATAATGTAAAGTTGAAGGTTATATTTTAAAATATTGTTTATTTTACTTTATTGTTTTTCTTTATAAATTCTATAATTTAATACTAATTTAATTTAATTAAATTAATCTAAAAATCTCTATTTTTTATTTTATAGTTTTCACCAAAGGATCTTCAAGAAGTTATAATAAAATCTGAGTCGCCCGATTATGATTCAAATGAAGAAACTTGCTTTACAGAAGCCCCATATGAGATGATAAATCAAGTTAAAGAAGATAAAAATGAAGTTTCAGAGAATGAAAAACAAACTATAAAACTTGAACACTTTTACTGGTGTTATCAGTGTCAACAAGAATTTCCAACTCCGGAAAGTCTAAGGGACCACATAGATATCCACTATGTAAGTAATCTCGTAGTGCCTTGTTTGAAAAATACAGAAACTTCTCCAAAATCTCGCGATTTACAGATTCGTGTACCAAACGACTCACAAGATAAACCCCCACGAGCAAACAAAATCTCTTTTGTTTGTGATGTTTGCTTTAAACCTTACGAAACAGAGCTTTATCTGAAACTTCATAAAAAGATCCACTTGAATGATGACTACAAATGTGACACTTATAAGGAGATATTTAAATCGGAATATGCTCTTAAAAAACATTTGCGGGTTCACACTACAGAAAAGCCTTACGAATGTCATATTTGCAAGAAAAGAGTAAAATACCAGCGTACTCTAAAGTTGCACGTACAGGGTCATATGGAAGGTGGTAGACCCCACAAGTGTTCTATTTGTTCAAAGGCTTTCACAAAACCTCAGTACTTAGAGGTTCATATGTTGATTCACTCAGGAATTAAAAATTTCAAATGTGATATTTGCAAGCAGGCGTTTACAAGAAAGGATATTTTAAAATCGCATTTACTCCTCCACAAAAACAAATCTTTTACTTGTGATGTTTGCAATAAAACCTTTGTGAAAATGTCGTATCTAAGAGAGCATAAGAAGATACACTCTGATAATAAGCCTTATGTTTGCAAAACTTGTGGAAAAGGGTTTATTTATGTGTTTTATTTAAAAACTCACATGCGAACGCACACTGGAGAAAAACCGTACAATTGTGATATTTGTCAGCAAAAATTCAGCAGGTCTTATACTCTGAAAAAGCATGAACTGAGGGCTCACACAAAAGGTAGAAAATATAAAAGGTCTTCAGAACGCAAAACTAGGAAGTCTTCAGATTGCAAGAGAAATTTGCGACAAGCAGTTCGTGATAATAATTCAGATGATACTTCAAATCATGCAAAAGAAAAAAGAATTAGCAATTCGGAGGACCGAGAATCAGCATTTGCAAGTGAAAACTCTATTTTATTTTCTGTGGAAAATGAACGTTGTGATTCTTTACATTTAACATCAGAAATAGAATTTGCAGACGTAAAGATAGAAAGTGATGACGTAGAAAATGAAATTGATGACATGTATAGTTAAAGCATTAATTTGTCTACACCTTAAAAAATATGTTTATATTTTAAATGTATAAAACGTATAAATATTCATAAGTTCAGAAATTTCTATATATAATCTGATATAATCCTAAATTCTAAAGATACTTTTCGATGTTTTGTAATAAACAAAATTCAGAAAAATCTTCCGAGTGTGACATTTGTAAAGAAAAATTGTCAACGATGTACGAGTTTAAAAGGCATATGCAAGCACACCAGAGCATATTTTCTTTATATATTTTTATAACTGATCATTGAATAGAATATAAAACTGAGAAAGGAGATCATTATCAAAATACATAGAATGTATTCAATACATGGTTTTATATTTATTCATTCTGTTAAGACATGTCAAAGTTAACAAACTTTGTCAATTTAATTTATTTAATTTAATAAAAATTAAAAATTACCGCTCAAACTATCTTACCGACTGTACATTAAATTTCCAGCTTTGCAGTTGTGCTGTCATCTGTCACAACTCACAACTACCACATCACGTCGTCAACAAAAGCCACAAAAGCACAACCCATTTAGATCAATTTAGACAGAAAGCACAGAAAGATACATATGTAATAGCATAATCTGCATCATCTGCATTTAGTAACTGTTAGTAGTACTCTGGTAGTACACATCTAATGTTTATCAACATTATTTACGATATATTATGGGTATTGTGTTGCTTAAATTTAAATTAATTATAAAGGAATTGCTAAATATTTAAATTGCCAAAATGGATATTCAAAACAATACAAAATCCGAGGTTAGTATTTTTTGTGGGTTTGATTGTTTGGGTTGCTTATTTCTTTATTATAATAATATTTTTCTTTTCTTTTGATTCAAACTTTTTCATCATTTTGCCTAAACTGTCTTTATTAAATAAAGTATTTCTGTAAAATAGTGAAGTAAAGGTATATGCTCTCTAATTTTGACATAGCGTCCATAACCTAAATTATTTATAATTTTGACGATTTTAATAGATTCATTACTCCGAATTCATAAAAGCATCCCACGAATGTTTTTTTAAATTACAAAACTTATTTCTTATACAAAATTTCAGTGATTTGCTTTTGTATTTTAAAGACAATAAAATGTTTACTTGGACAACATTTTCTGATGGGATTGTTTTACAAACAAAATTATAGTTCTGTATCATAAACTCCTTAGCAACTTTTGTTACATCTCTGAAATAAAATATTTCTTTCAGTTTGTATCAAATGACTTAGATTACGCTTGGGCGGGCGTCGTAATCAAATCTGAACCTCCTGAGCCTCCTAAGTCTCTTGAGCATGATTCAGTTGATCAAACCAATTTTCAAGAGGAAAATAGTAAGCTAACAAATCTTTCTAACAAAGTGAAAAAAGGCACGTCTACATTAAAACTGAAGTCAGCAAAGCAACAAAGGATTAATTGGTGTCATGAGTGTCAAAAAGAATTCAAATCTCTGAAAGGCCTAAATATCCATTTAAAGTGTCACGCAAATAGAAATGCTGCAAATAAAGGTAAAAACCCTGAAGATAAACTTTTCTACTGCGAAGTCTGCAAGGCCAGTTATCAGACGCAAATGAAGCTTCTGAAACATGTTAAAGTGCAGCATGCTAAAGTGCACTTAAGGCACGAGCGTTTCGAGTGCGATTATTGTAAAAAAACTTTCACGAACCGTCAGAGTATGAAATTGCACATAGCTGCTCACATGGCAGGTGGTGGGCCTTACAAATGCACAATTTGTGCAAAAGCTTTTGTCAGATCCTACAGTTTGAAGGTACATCTTCTATATCACTCAGAAGATAAACCCTTTCAATGCAAACTTTGCAATCAGGGCTTTTATAGAAATAATGATTATCAGGCACACATTTTGGTTCATGAAAACAAAAAACCCTTTGCTTGTGACGTTTGTAACAAAGCTTTTCTGAGGATGTCCTACTTAAATAATCATAAAAAGATCCATTTAAAAGATAGACCCCATGTTTGTAAAACCTGTGGTAAAAGATTTATTAGGGTATACGATCTTACAATTCATATGCGTTACCACACTGGAGAAAAACGTTTCGAATGCGATATTTGTCACAAAAAATTCAAGAAATATCAAACTATGAAAGTACACATACTCGTTCATATGGGATTTTCTAAAAGTTTCAAATGTACAGTTTGTTCAAAACAGTTTTCAAGATCCAACTATTTGAAAGAGCATTTACAAGGACACTCGGGATATAGACCACACGAATGTGAAGTTTGCAAGAAGACTTTTGTCAAAAAATATACTTTAAATTCACATATGCTCATCCACCAAAAAATAAAGCCCTACGTTTGTGAGATTTGTGGTAGAGGATTCGTGAAGTCGTATTATCTAACGTCTCATAAAAGGATGCATTCGGATTTAAAGGCTGACAGACCTTTTCAATGCGACGTCTGTCAAAAATCGTTTACTTGCGCAAGTAAGCTCAAAGTTCACAAGCGTAGTCACACTGGAGTCAAGCCCTTCGATTGCGAGTTCTGTCAAAGAAAATTTAAGTACGAAAATAGTTTGAAAGCTCACAAAGTGACACATAAAAATCCTAACAATGTACATCCTGAAAAGTCTCCAACATTCAAGACAAATTTTGAATATACAATGTTTCGCACGGTTTATTTGAATAGCTATCATAGTGGTAAATATCCAGGAAATATTTCTGAACAAACTATGGTTGAAATTATACCGATCACTGTGCAGGATATTGATCTTAGAAGTGAAATGCAAAAAAATGCGGGAAGCACTACGAGTCTTGAAAAAACTACTGAACCTGAAAACTCAAATTTAATATTTGTGAAAAACGAATTTAGTGATAGAATAAGTTCCACATGCGAAATAGACGTTGAAGATGTCAAAGTAGAACTTAAGGACTTTGAAACTAAATTTGTAATGAAAGATAAAGTGTAGAGTTACGAAACCTTAAGATATGCAAGTGAGTTTAAAATAGAAATATTCAAATTAGGACGTAATTAACTTGCAAAAAGTATATGGAGAACTTTTAAATAATATGAGCTAATTTTTCACTTGAGTTTTACTGCTCCTTGAAAAGAAAGAAGTGAGAGAAATGCTCGCTAAAATGTTTAGTTGTAATTGGCGATTTTTATATGATATTTAAAGTTTTTTGAAGAAAATTTCATATATGAAATTTAAAACTAATTATTTTTACTTAAAAAAAGAAGCGTCTGTTTAAAATATTATTTTTAATCGACTGTAATTTGTAAGAGTTAGTAAATGTTTTTAAGAGCATGTGGTATTTACTGTAAAAAATTTAGCTCTTGTGATAGAGTATGACCAGATCACAAGCCCTTAAGACTATATTTAAAAGTATTAAACGCATAGTTTTTTATATAAGTTGAAGTAAACAAATTTTGTTCTTCAATTTTTCAGTTAAAAGTATAAAATCATATTATTTCTTTATTTTATCTGTTTGAAACAGATAATACATATGTCAGTATCACAACCCAACCCTTTAATCATTTCTTTATGTATTTCTGGTATGGAAATTTTTTTTTAATTATTATTTTAGGATTAAACAGATGGAATATAGTTTTTCGACATGCCCTCAAGCATTAAGGCAAATTATTACGGGCATGTATTACTTGGTATTACTTATCATATGAGCAAGCGATAAGCAAATTCAAACAAAGATTCAGATTCAGATT
>JAUEJJ010000004.1:8135342-8149909 GCA_032164275.1 Synergus coniferae
TATTGCTTTTATTTTTTTACTTATACTTTTTTATTACTTTCATTTTTTTGATCGAAAATTAGATAAATGATATCGTTTCAGTTATTTATTCTTCAATTTCGAACGTTTTCAATATAAAAATTATTTTAAACTATAAATTCGTTATTTTAAATATGCGCGGGAAATTCTGTCCGTTTTTGCTATTGGTAACACTGCTTAGTTAAATTTTTTTATAAAAAATACAAAACATATAATATAATTAGTAGGTGAACATTTTTTTTAAATCAACTGTACGTAATAGGTACATACTGTACAGTAAGTTGAACAAGCAACCTATATCCTGCATTACTGAGGAGTACACAACTACACACTAGTCACACTACACAGTGCACACGTTTATTCTCAAAGAGTGGGGGGTCAGAGTATCAACCAACAACTAAGCGGCCACGCAACGCAACGGGAGACGGGAGTTGGGGAGTTTCAGAGTTCAGAATTTCAGATTCAGATTTCAGACTTCAGTGACTTCAGTTGTTCCGCGGAGCGCAACCTGTTAGCGTCGTATGATTCTGCAGTTGAAGTTTCAAAATTACAGTTTTCGTGTAGTTTACCTTCAATTTTGTGATTCTAGATCAACCTCTGAATTTTGGATCTTCAGTTGAGTCCATTGTTATCTCCTGTTCAGAGAAAAACCTAAGCCTAGTGAGTTTTCGTGATATTAAAAGTATACGTAAGCGAAAGTCGACAACCGCTTTCATCCGTTTGGAGTCACAGTATCTTTCAAACTTCAGAAAGAATTATTAAATAATAAACATTCAAACATGGCTTTTATTAAAAAATACAATCATTTTTAATGTTTTATCGGTTTTATCAAGGCAAATTTCAGAATCTCATAATACTATTTCTGAAAATCGAAGTTTGAACCTGTTGCTTTCAAAGTTATTAATTCATTGAAAAATTGAGTGGAAATTGATTTTTTAACTGCTTGTCCTAAAAAGGTTTTTAGTTTTAATAATTTTATTTTTCTTTCATCTTAAACTTATTCTCTTATTCTTAATTAGGATTTTTTTAATTTCTTGTGTCTATTTGCGTGTGTAAACCTTATAATCGATCAAGAATTGGAAAAATTTCTCGAGGAAGGCCATTTCTTGTTCGAACGTTCCGGGACGCTAAGCAAGATTCGAATCTGAAGTAGTTCTTAAAACGTAAACATCGTGAATGCTCCAAAAAGTTGAATAAAAATGGGCCCATTGTCACTTTTTTTGTAAGATTCTTTTTTTTACTTTGAGGCTAAGTGACAACTATTTTCTTTTATTTAAAAATGTTGAAAATGGGTCCCAGAAACTATATAGATCTCCAAATTGTGAATTTTCAAAAAGGAAACTATTCCAATGTTTATAAACACACAGAATTGTTTACTTCCTTTTTTTTATTCATAAATTGATTCAAAAGATCAAAAATCGTTATCCTATAGGTTTACTCCAGTGACGTATCAAATTGTTTACGCGCCAAATTCAAAATTTCTTTTCCACTGAAACTAAAACTCTGCCAATACCCTATTGCTTCACTTAGAATAAAACATAAAAAGAGTCATAAAATCAAGTAAAAACCGATAATAACTCAAAACCCATTAACTCGAGCGTTTCCATTAAAAGTAATAAATAGTTAGTTCACCAGGAAATGTTCAATTATTACTACAATCCGTTAAAGTCTAAAGAAATAAAACCACATAAGAATATTTGTCACTAGAATTTATTATACATATTAGGTAAGGAAATAATTTGTAAATTCTTTCACATTTCAGATTTAACAAGCGTATGGCCCAAATTGGCTCAAAAATTGACTGACCAGTGAATCGAATCTACAACTGTGAAAACCAAGGGTGGAAAGTAGTAAACAAACGGAAAACCGGACAGTGTTTTGATAGTGTTTTGATAGTGTTGATGTGTTTGTTCGCCGGACCTTGAAAGGACGAACTGGTTGCACACTAAAAGAGCCTTTGAATGCTTACGCAGAAATGCGTTTTCTTGTGATTCTGTGCTTGTGAAGCTTGTGGATTGTAAAAGAAGCGCACCTTTTGTGCCGTGCTCGTCGTTTTATAAACGAACGTATATCGGAAGCCGCTATATTGGAGAGGAAGAGGGAAAGCGGCGTGCCGCTCTTCTGTGTGCCACGGCAGAAGCGTTCGTCACAGTCGGAAAACGTAAGTAAACTTTTTCAGGATAATTTTTTTAATAGGTTTAAACCTCTTTTTTATTATCTAAGAAAGAGTGAAAACCTTTTCGTACTGCGCAGTAGTGTTCTATGAAGTTCAAACCTGCGCAGTAGCCTTTTATGGGCCTAATAGCTGCACAGTGCACAGTGCACAGTAGTTGTATGAGATATAAAACTACGCAGAATCCTTCCACCTTAATTAAAATTGCGATAGCCTTTTTTGGAACTTATATCTTCAATATATTTCTCAATGACTTCCATTTGACATCTTTGTCATTGAAATTAGAAGGGTAGTGTTTTTTAAAGGCAAAAACTGTAGATTTCAGAGCCGAAATCTGGCCTTGAAATCGGAGACTTGGCGTAAGAAAGACCACAGGAGCGTGAGATGCGAAAACAAGCAGAACCTGTCCACTTGCGAAATCTGGAGCGGACACGCGTGATGACTCCAAAGCAGAGCTCTCGATCTTTATCGCGAACTAGGTTCCTGAACTTCAAATTTTGTTCTCGATTATGTCCGACTCCTTAACAGCAGATTAAAGACAGAGTGCAGTGAGCCGTGCTGCATACGGAGAAGGTGACCTTTTTGCCAGCTTGGTTGATTTACTTGGTTCTTCGACTCCGTCTTTTGTCTCTGATCTTATTTAGCTGCGACGTATAGACAAGAAAAACGTCCCAGAGACGATTCACAGATGTGCATTAGCTCAATATTAGGATAGACGCGTGAAATGTGCTTGGTTTGCTTTTGCAAGTTCCTTTGCACATTGGCGTAATTCAATAAATTCTATTTTTAAAAAGTATCTTGAAATATTTCGTTTAAAATATTTTCAATTGAAGATACGTAGCAGATTTTGTGATAGTATTTTTTTAGTGGGAATAATTTCCATCTATAGGCGAATGAATCTAAAGTGCCTGAATGACAATTTTGTGAGTGAGTCATTCTTGAAAAGCTGATAAATGCACTTGCTTGTCATAAACATTTGAGCAACGATATGTGCATTTCACGACTAAGAACAAAAAAATATGTCAGTAAAATCTGAAGCATATATTTTTATATACAAAAAACACAATAACAGGGCAAATTTGTATGCCTCCGTAAACACACAATATTAAATGTAAAAGGGAACGTGAAATTTCTTAATTTTTTTATGCAACACGTGAAACATTCCGAAATAAACTTTCGTAGGCGAATAATGACACATCTGACGTAATCTAATCTTGAAATTCTTAACTAACATTTGCAAGATATGCACGTGGAATTAATATTGATCAATACAAGATAATCATCAAAATTAACGACTGCGAATAAAATAGTTAGGCTCAATTTGTCTCTTTGACAGGAGTAACTAAAGTAGGATCGTAAAATCTGTATATGGAAGCGTGCTGAGCCCAAAACCGTGTCTGGTCCATGGTTTTTTTTATGAAATTACTTAGATAGATTTTAGAGAGAGATTCCTAGGTGGAAGATCTGACATTCTCCCATAAACCCACCTGAGAGTTTTCATAATTTCGTCCCACGCTTTAACGACGTATTAGTTACTTATTAAATATTATTACTTGCGACCTTGGAAACGACAGGCTAGGCTTGTCGGGCATCAGGTGTCGTAAAACCACTCCTTGTTCTAATGTCTTTGACACAAACAAAGATAACAATTAGGATCTAGATTTTGGTCAACTGGCGCGTGGGATGAACAATTGAGTTAATGAGCTCGGGACAGTTTGTGAATTTTAAACGTGATGAGTCATCGATATATCATTTGTTATTTGGGTTACAAACAATTATTTCGATTAAAAACGAAAATTACACAATGCATGTAGAGTTTTAAAAGAATTTTAATATTAAGTGAAAATATCAAGCGAATAACTGAAATATCTCAGTCTCAAGATTCACACAAATGACAATGAGAAGCAGAAGAAAGACTTTTTTTCCCAGAAATGGTTTAAACGTCAATGCTAGCTATTTCATTAACCCAAGGAGGTCGTGTCTCTCTCACACAGGAAGGAAAACTCTTTAAATGGTATTCGACCTTCAGAATCCAGAATATGTTTCAAATACGTTTCACTAAAGGCAAAACTACCGAGAATGCTATCCTGATCCTAATCCCATCCCACGGGAGATAAGATATTCGCAGCACGTTCGACTGTTCTTCTTTCATTACGCATATTTCCGGTACAGAGACGTACATAACGAGACAATTGTCCCAAGTTATAATGTTACAGAGTGTTATGACCAGAAAAGATCCATTGGACGGTTCTACGAAAAAGGGACTTTTATAATAACTGACGATATGTTAGTATTCCACCGGAAATTGGCGGAATTCCAATCTCGAGATTCACAAACGTGTTTGTTTGTTGAATATTTATCAAGCTGGGCTCTTAGGCTCAGAGATTTCGCTCTAATCTCGGGAAAGCTACTTAAATGTTATCACTTGTGATTTCAGAATTTCAAATATATACGTTTCTGAAGAGATATTCAAATTAGAAATTTCTTGTAAGTTCAGGCACTTTAATCTGTAACTATTATTAAACAGACGAATAAGATATGAAATCTCACAATTTTTCTGTTAGAGGAATTCCCTTCGTTTTATTGAAAGCAGCAAATCTGGAATTAAAGCTATTTAACTGTATATAAAGAGTAGTATTGCCTTAAACGTACAAAACCAAGTATAGGGTTTCCCAATTTTCTGAAACATTTCAAGATATCTTCTTCTTCCATCCTGCATTCCTCTAACTGTTCTTTTATGACAATGTACCCTGGTAACTTATTTCGTGAAATATAAAATCATTCCATACCCTCGGGCAATGTTCTCGAGCGTAAAATCAGGATCATTTCAGTTTTAGTATGTTTCTAGAGTCGTAGTTACTTTCACAGAAAAGGCCTGTCGTCGCTATAACAAAGCCCACATTTCGCTCTCTCAACTCTAGTTGAACTGACTTCCATTGTTAAGACTGGAATTTGTCACCTCGCTTTCATATTTCTAAGGAATATTCAAGACTCTCAGAGATCTCTAGACAGAGAAAAATATTTACTTCACATAAAATCAAATATTTTCGAATTTCCCGATAAAAATTTCGTTTTATCGAAAATTACGCCCGGTCCAACTGGAGGACCGCCGCGCAACTAATTATTAATTTTTATCTGCTAATTGGGCATTAGATTAGTCTTAATTTGATCTACAAAATTTTCAAGTTTAACTCCAATCGGAGATCTTGCTCCAAAAAAGCTGAAATCTCTCCTGAACGTGGTTCACAAGCCTTGGGAGTCAATGCACTCCCTCGTAGAGTTAAGAGTGGCCAAGTTGGCTCAACGAGCTGCGGAGTAGGCCCGGCATGAGTGTCGCTCAGGTATGCACCAGGGGCCTCAGAGATGGGTGCCCCCCCCCTTTCCCCCTTAAGAAGAAGTAACTGATGAGATGCGTCCACGTAAGAAATTTTTCTAGCTGAGTGTAGTTGTGTACACGTCAGATAAGGTTCGAGGACATACCCAATCTTGAGATTTAAGATGTCCAGAAGGACTTCCCCCGTATTCATTTATCAAATCTACATAAATACATTGTGCAAAGAAAGCCAAGATACAATTCTCGGCTGTATCTTTATAATCCCACTACTTTCGGTTGTGAGATAAATTTTCCCTCTGAGACAGATAAACTTTTATCATATATATCTTTATAATAACAGAAATGTATGTTCGTATATATTTATTATTATTGTTATTATTTAGTAAAATTAAGTTGAATTTTCCATTTGATTTTTAGACTATTTTTTCCGGCTTTTTCTCTGCTTACCATGCATTCAAGTCTCCACTCGAGTTGTCTGATTGAAGGACATTATATTTACAGTGATCGATCATCATTGATCTCTAAGAAGGTGACATATGGTTATTATTTTGAAGACGATTTTTTCTGGTGAAGTTTATAATGGGAGTTTTTTAAAATAAGGGCGTATTTTTATCTCTGTCTCTCTGAACTGTATTATAGGAAATAATAGTGGCATAGTGGAAGATAAATCTTTTTTCTTTTTCTTCTCCCTCATCTTCAAGATGAATTTGTCTCTTAGTTCTCGCATCGACAGTCTTGTCCTCTCGACCTGCTTTGCAAAGTCTCCACTCGAAAATCCGTTCTCGTTTAACCTGAAGGAGCAGCATATTAAAAAAGAATGTACTTGTCACCACTCATCAAGATGCACTCGAATAGTGCAATTTTCTATCACGAGCTTTAAAGAATAAGAAGGGGGAAAGGAAGCTCTTAAAAATTCTAGGCTTCCTGCTTTTCATGAACTTAAAGGGTCGACTTTTTTTACCAAAGAATAAAAATATTACATGTAACTCTGAGTTTTATTTATGAATTAATATTATTTCTAAAATAGACATATAGTTCTTGAGACTATTTTTTGATTCAAATTACAGAAATTTTATTTTATATAATATATGCATATAGTATTTCCAGCTCACTTATCGCAATTGGATCAAGATTCAAGTGAAAATTCGATCTCTATTTGTCATTTTCTCTTCTCCAGGAGAAAATCAACTTTCGCTTTATGTATTCCCTTGAAGATCTCTTTTTCTAGCAGAAAATAATTTTTTCTTCAAGCTGCTATAGACAAGTTAAACTGGATTCGAGATATTTTCTGAAATCTCATAATTACAGAGAAGATATCGCTTCAATTACAATTGGAAAATAGAGTAAGGAGAAAATTTAGCAAAACCCAGAGTGGCCTCTTCATTTTTTTAAACGACTTTTTAAAAATGTTTCCCATATATTTTGTCCACGGTTCAGTTTATTTTTTGTAAGAGAAAAAGTCGGTGTCTTTGAATTTGATAAGCGAAAATCAATTGTCGTGGGTCTACATTGTCTGCTCTCTTGACGGCAGGATATGGGTTCTTAAAAGGCCGCGAGCAGTATTAATTAAAACCGGATGTGGTGATTGACCTCTGGGACGACCACACGAGCCCTTTTGTATTGGTTTTGATCGCCTTTGAGTCTCGCAGGTCAATTACGGGAGTCTATAGAACGCGGATCATTTAAATAAACAATATGCGTGGAAAACCATTCGCTGGATTCGACATTAAATATTTTATTGCGAGAAAATATATGTGAGACAAGTGAGAATGAATAAAATAGTTACATATTTAGAAATAAACTTTGCTATAATGAAGATTTCATCCTGAACTCGCAAAAACCATATTCATATCCTCTCAAATATATCTACCAAATATTTTCTTATTATTATTATTTTCGTTTTGATTAATGGTTATATATATATTTGAAGATAATATTCAAAATTTGTAACGTAACAACTCAAAGGCATTAAAGATGTCAATTTCGCCCTCTGTTCTGTCCGGAATCATCAGTGTAACCCCGTTTCCCATCGCAGCGCACTTAACTTTTCTCGGTAGGATGTAATATACGACAAAACACGACGTTAGTTCTCGCCATGAGGAAACATCGTGCGGGCGATTTGTTATTTACAGCCCTTCCTCCGAGTTCTCGTTAAACTTACTCACTACACTTGTATAATGTATACCGATCGCAGCCAAAAGAGAAGATGATAAACAGGATACACATTTTTTCCCCTGATTCTAATCTTGAAGAGCAATTGCAAACTGGAAAAAGCTGGTGTTTCTCATTTACATGTGGATCTTCACAAACCTATCAATAAATAAAATTTTTTCCCATTCGATAAATATTTATTGGAATCTCGCTTGGAATGATATTTTATTATTTTCGACTGGTGGCGGAAAGAATCAGCACACAAAATTATATAAAATATAATTGAAATTTGAAAATTATGTGAAATAATTCTGGATACGTGGGATCCAGTATGGAGATCCAACATGGGGTCTCGTGTGCCAGGTGACGTTCGTTCCAGAGCGAGTTGGAACTGTTGATAAGTTTACCTGTAGTAGGTGCTTTACAGTTAGCCACATGCTGCGCTGTAACAGTATATTTGCGAGGACAACGCAAAGGAAATGAGTTCAGTGCTTGCAGATGAGTTAACGAGTCGCCGGATGTGAATTTCATTAATAAATCTTTTTCTAACTTCACCACCTGTCGAAAATTAGTTATTTCTCATCGAAATTTTCAATGAAAATCAAAGGGAAAGCAAAATTAAAATCAAGCATGGCGAACATAAAAATTTAATGTATATTCTTATTTCGAATGGCAGAATAAAGTTTTCTGAATCTTCTTTTAAAATTTTATTTTAAAACTAGAGGCAGAGTTTTAAAAGAGAAAAGACACAGAAGTATCAAAGATATTTTTCTACCCTTGTTGAATCTATCTAAGGATTTACGCCCTCATTCTCGCCCCCAAAGGACAGATTCTGATCCTTTGCAGTAACCCCTTATCTTTCGCATTCGTGCATTGTTTACGCGTGAATAGTCCGCGTACAAAGGATGCAATATGAGCGCATTCCTGAGGCGCGAAGCGCATCCGACATCTGAAGTGCTGAGGGTGCATATTTTAATCCAGACGCGAAAACTTCGAAGAAGTCTCGAAACCCTTCCTGCACACTGTTTCTTTACTCACTGGAGGAAATGAAGCTCGGACGTAAAGTAATTTTTTCAATTCGATCTATAAACTTTAAATTGTATCGCTGACTTTATTTATCTTTGGAGGAATGTTTAAATTTAGCAACGATTTCTTTCCGAGAAGTGAAATTGTTTTCGATCATCTATTTTGAGCTTCAGTTGTGCTTTTGATTTCAATTTTAAATTCAGAGCGATCATTCTATTAAATATTTATTCGAAACTAGATTGTTGGTTTAGCATAAACGATTTTTCAACCAGTTTCCCAGGCAAATAAGTAAAGAACCCATGATGAGAAAGGGGAAAAGACGATTCTTTTCATCTGATGAACTGCTATTTCTTGGAATCGATCCGCGAATTCCCGGTTGTCTGACTCATCTTCTGACTCAGAATCCGAGCCCCAATAACTATCTTGAACACAGGATCAAGGATAATCTCTCATCCTTTACTTTGCTAATAACTATTTTCAAGTTTATAGTATAGAGACTTATGCATATGTTTCTAAATATTTATGATTTCAAATTGAGCCCTCCTGATGAAGAGTATAAATAATTTTTGCTTTAAATCTAGAGAGCAATAATTATTAAATTCAGCTTGGAAAAACACTTACCTAGAACAAATAAGATACAAAATCATTAAATCATGGTATATTTTTGTTCTTGTATATCAAATTGAAATTCAGGAGCTTTAGTCACTAACGATTTTGACTTTAGTATAAAATGAATGCTTTTCAAATGTCAATTTCGACTTTTGTGTCTCTTGATTTGCGAAACCAAGGCAGTGCCACATGCTCTTTTTTCTTTTCATCTCAGCAGCTGAAGCCCTATTTCGACATGTAGTGTATACTGTATAGAGTTGAGTTAAGTGTTAAACTGTTAAGGGTTCAGCTATGCAGCGTGCTAGGTATTATATATATAAACGCAGCAGGGGTCATTCGAGTGCATGCAGGTGCGTTTTTGCTGAAAGGATTAAAGAGCAAAAGTAGCCAAAACTATAACGCACCCTATCCTGGAATTTTGCTTTCGAATTGCTCACCCGAATTGTCATGTCTGAAAAAATTTGAACATTTCTACATGATGAATATCTCTATTTCCACAATAAAACAAATTTAAAAGAGACATCATTTTTTTAGGTAGTGACCTAATTTTATATCTCAATATGAGTTTCAATATTACATATTTTACTCTTCAACCCGAGACAGTTTGTCTCGCTTTATTGTCTGCTGGAGCTCGTCTCATGTCTCTTCGAGAATCGCTATTACGTCTCGTTAGTACATAGACGGTTTTATCTACTCGATCGTCGGCCATCGCTGTTGACCTGATCTCAGGGTCCTAAGGCCCACGATATTGCAGGCGGGTTGTAGTGGGTCAGGGGCGATTGAACGCCCATCTCGGTAGCATAAAGTGAAATAAAAGGAGAAGAAACTTTTAACTGAAATAAAAAAAATTGGGAATCAAGAAAGAAAGGAAGAAAGTCCTTGCATCTTTCTTGTTTTGAACAAGGAGCAAGAAGCAAGAGAATAACGGCATTTCGAGCCCCCGTTCATCGTTAACCTCCACAGAGTAATATCTGAATATACGTATTCGTATTGTATCCCATATTTCCTAGGTCTCTGTCCTTTACTAACTTTACTTTCAAATATATGGGCTCTCTTTCACTCTCCTTTCCTCTCTCTCATTTTTCTCATTTCTTTCAACGATGCCTCCCCCTCTCTCTCTTTCTCCTCTTCCCTTTCTGAATGCAGATATAATGGAGGATGACTATAGGCTTCAGAAGAGTATCTTCGAAGAGTACCACTCTTAAAAAGTCTTCGGAATTTTACTCTGTACAATAATCAAGACAAAAATACATGACATCTTGAAAGTATATTGAATTTATAATACTTGTTTAGTGAGAAAAAAAGTCCCTCTCTGGCTCTATCATAAAATGATTATAAATGCCATTTGTGCTTACTTAATCTTGAGGTAATTCAAGGTTTTTCTCACACTTGTGACTGATGCTCAAATGCATTGTCATGTGCTGATGTATTTTCCACCTACATTGAACAATAAGTGTGCAATGTGTGTACTGCGTGTAGTGATGTGTACATAATGCGGGTGGCTCGGCAATCTTAATCCCTGAATCACAGTCTCGACAATGACGAAGTCATACAAACGTTACGGATTATGTATAGTGACCGTCCCGGTTCGATTCTGGGTCACTTGTAATATCACGATACGTGTAGGCAGGTTTATGTACTCATGCGTTCATGCGAGTTCCGGTGTGTCCTCTCAGAGAGCCTTTCTATTTCATGCCGCGAGAGGGTCAGTAGTATATCTAGTCTCCAGAGAACCTGCAGTCAGGCGTGGTTCGCAAATTATAAAAATCACATTCAATTAATGCTCAGCGCATACTTTGTGATCATTCCTTATTTTACTCATTTTCTTCATTCATGTGAATGAAGAAAATCAAAATGGAAGAAAACTCCTCACTTTTTCCAAAAGTTATACTTAACACCAGGATTTAAAAATCACTACAAATTTGAAATCATGAGAAGGTTGAATAAACACTAGGTGTATGTGATCCATGGGGCTAATCGTTTAAAATGCTTGAGTCTCGAAGTGCTTCGTTTTTGCACACCACTCGGGCTTCAGCTGCTCCGGATTGTTGAGACTCCAATGGTAATTTACACGCAGGTGTTCGGGTCTTCTTTACGGGTCTTCATTCTGCAAGTTGGTCCTCATACACAATAAAGCATCCATAATTCACTCCCAAATCTTATCTGGAATTGCAGCATGCCTTCACTCTCGACTTTTATCGTATTTCAAAGCTTTTCGCTCTTGATTAGAGAAAAATTCTCTGTCAGCAGCAGTATCGACATATTGCCTAATAAAAAAGAAATCAAACCAATGCTAGATATGTATCGGTTTAGGAAACTTTAAATGAACTCTCTCAAGAAAATATTGCCATATTTTCAGGTGTGCAATACAATTTTGTTTAAATAGTATATATTTAGAGAAGTCCTAAAAAGGTTACTCAATTTAATTTCTTTTTGTGCTTCTGAATATATTCGATTGACGGGCTCTCGATGACTTTACTTTTCTCATTTGAGTCCTCTCAGAGATTTAAACGGAAATGGTGGAGTTATTCCCGAGAGGTAGTTTCTTGAATTGATATTGCTCAGAAGATTGGTACCCATTATTTTTTTTATATACATATATATGTATATTGTATAAGTATATATATATATATACTATGTATATATAGTCAATATCAATAGTCATCAATTCAATATGGATAAGCGCGTATTTAGCATGGCACTGAATCGCATTGTGAAATTTTACATGCTTCATCATTCTTTTCCGTCAGGAAAGAGTGAATTGTAATAATAATGCTTATGATATCACGTAACTGTCATACAAATTATAGAGCTATTGGTATTCTTCAATTTTCAATTCTAACTTTGAAAATAGCAAAAGCAGGCAAAAGTCCCCTCGCTGAAGGCATTTACAAATTCAACTCCATGGAGTTGAATTCAAAAAGATTTGGCTATCTCTGAAGGTCAATCACATCGAGATTGACAATAAATTATAAAGTAAAGTGACATTGCAAAAAAAGCATGAATCTTCCTTTTGAGTTACGATCTTATAATTCTTATATGATAGGCAGGAGATGGATCAAGTGCAGCCAATCACAGAAAACAGTTATAGGAGTAGCAATTTTGTTTCTTTTTCTTTATCTTGTCAGTTACTTGTATACGAGTATAAACGACCTTAAGATCAGAAGATAAATCCTCATTGTTACAGAACAAAAGTGACGCGCTGCAATTTCGCGGAACGACTTTAATAAGCCTTGATACCATCGTAGATAATATCATAACACTTGGCGATATTCCTATTTTTATTTTATCTTGCTAAATATCACAATCGTACACCCTATTTTCAAGACTTATAATTATTGAATGTAAACTTTACGCATATTAAGAGGGAATTTATCGTTAATGAACTTATCGCTTCCAGCACTAAAAGATAGTGAACAGGCACTTAATTAATGCCTAATTTCAAGCGGAGTGCTTTATTTCGTTTCAGCTATGTGTTTTTTTTCTTAATTAAGTAGATATTCAGGAAACTGGGGTCTAGACTTCTAGAGAATAGAATATTTAATTTTGAATATGCCATGCTCACCACGCTTATAAACCGGACACGAATCGTTACATCGAACCTTTCGTTGGTTCCAGTGTATCGCTTTAAGTAAGATTAGCGTGTCAGATAAGGAAGCTTCTGCGGTTCAAAGCGGAACACATGAATATATTGTATTTTTCTTTACCTCCTCCTCAACCACATTACGCAATGCGCATCCTCGAATTCATGCTAACTACTTTCAAAGCCTCCTAGCGAGACGTAAATCGCCGTAAAACGCGTTCCTCCGGAAGACGTTTACGTTTACGTAAAGTACAAAAGAGAATTCCCTAGGTGCACTCATCGAAAGAGAATTTCAGATTTTTGTAGACAGTCTCAGTTTCCCAGGTTCAGGAATTGATGCTTCCTCTCCTTTTTACTATAGTGAAAGAAGATGTGATAATGTTGTCATGCTTTTCTCATCAAATTTTGAAAAAAAAAAAAAAAACAGAGAAATCCGCACTTATTTGGCTTTATGCATAAAGCCAGAATAAAGAATTTAAGATCATTAATTTTAATCTTGAATTTCTTCTGGAACAAGGAAGAAAGGAAGTATTGAAGTGCAAATGATACCACAAATGTTCGACGCAGAGGAATCACAGATCACTGGGTAGAGAACCTAAAGTCGCTTCTTGTGTCGTTTTTCTGTAAGTGCTCACCTCCCTCTCAAAGAGGAAGAAACTGAGGCTGAACTATAAAGACTAAGAAAAAAATTAACGGAAGATATAAAAGAAAAAAAAAGTGTCTTCTTTGTGAAAAATAGTGACTTCCACTATTAACACACCACAACAATTACTCATAAAAGAGAGTCATAGTTACCGTGGGAGAACACAGGCCTCGAGGTCAGTGGTGATCTATAGTTTCCTGAACATAGAACTTTTTAGCAAATTATGGTTAATTAATTTTTTAGAGCTATCCGCATGTAGTATTGAATTTATCTAAAAAATAGTAGAAAGGTGCTATTCATTAATATTAAATGAATGAACTTATTATAACGAAAATTATAATATAAGTCATTGCCGGAAATGACCGGCAAATTTGTTCCTGAGATTTAAGCATAAAAAGGAAAAATTCTTGTAACCTTTTTCAAGTGTTTTGATATGTTGAACGTTGGAAACGTGCCACGATGTATGGAAGGGATTTGAAGCATCTGCTCGACCCAAAAGAGAGAATCCGAGGTGTTTGGCGAGCACGGTCGGACCTCGAAATTCCATAGATTCGCCTCGCAGGGACTTTTTTCCAAGCAGCATCTGGCGGCAATGCTGGCGATCCTTATTTCCTTCGACTTTTGTCCTTTCCTAGTCAGCGTTATGACCTGGGATCACTCGACTCACGCCATGACTCCATATGACTTGAGAGCGTACAAATATTTTTTTATGGATCTACTGTGCTTTTTCTTATATTCTTGAACCCCTGAGGGTTGGGATTTGCATGCAAAAAGGAAGAAAACAGTGTAGTAAGTGCGGGTAAAGTTATGTAGGGGCTGTAATGTTGTCGAGAGCGGAAGAGTCCTCTTGACTCTTTGAATGTCTTCCTCGCATTCACATTTGCAATGGGATGTCACATTTTTATTTATTGTTTAACGAATCATGATAGTTGCTTTCATTCATTGAGTCTGCGATTCGTATATCATCGTTTATTTCAATTGAGATGTGGAAATTTTACGATATTTTTAGAAAGAGAATCTTTTCGAGTTG
>JAUEJJ010000004.1:8158916-8181759 GCA_032164275.1 Synergus coniferae
TTCATTCTTCTAATGAATTGGAAATACTCCGTTCCCCTTTTATTTTACTAATAATTCGAGGAATAAGGATAAATAGATTGAGTGAAATATTAAATTCTAAATTAATCAATAACCGAATTCATAACCACTAATTGCTGAGTCAAACTGTTTAGCTATAACACATTTATCTGAGTATTTCAAGTTAATTAGACTTTCCAATATAATATATCAAAGGTTGACAATAGAAGGAATTCAAAGCTTTGTTTAATCTCGATCATTCTTAATCTGAAATTGTAAGATTCTAATCTTCAAAATTTTTAAATTGTTCACTTTACAATTGAAAACAATTCATATTAAAAGAATTGTTCCACTGTTGTGGGTTCCAATTTATAATAATTCAAATTACTTTAATTTTAAATCATTTTAAATAGGTTTATATTTGAAGATTTCTCTTAGAATCGTTCATTCTTCCAGAATGAACAATTCTTATTTGAAGAGTTCAACCTTCTTTTGTTAAAAATTGTACTTGTTTAAATTATTATAGTATAGCTAGACACCCCGAAAACTGTTAATTTCATCAATCAAATAAATGATTTTTCATATAACAATTACAATAAAAAATATTGTAAAGTTATATTTTTTTCTTTAAAAAGTTACTCGTGTTAAACAAAATCTATTAAGACACACAAACTCGTGCTTTAAATTTTGCGACTAAATTCATTCAAGTGAAACGGTGTACGCAAAAATGAGAATGGTTAGTAATTACATAGGCATCCTAATTTAAATTAATATAATTTTTAAATAAAGTTTTGATTCTATAATTTATTATTTTCAATTTCAATTTCAATTAAAAAACTTCGTATTATAATTGAATTTATTTTGATGACTTAAAAATAGAGAAACTTCACTTCAAAATTGACTAAGAACTAGAAAAATGAAAATATTTCAAATAAAACTGAAATTAAAAAAAAAATTCTAATAAAACATGAATAAAGAAGTGATAAAAAGTATAAAATACAAAAATGAATCCTCGGGGTTTCTGTGTATAGAAGAAAAAATTATCTTATAAATTATTATTATTATTATTATTATTAATAAATTTCAAAGAGAACATATATGCTTGGCCTTCTTCGATACACATTTTCCCGTTCCTTTCTTGGTTTTTAAAAATACGTTAAACATACTGTTTCTTGATATTATAGTAAATTAGATTAAGTTTCAATAATTTTGATTAATCCTCAAAGTATATTAATTGAAAATAGAAAAGGAATTATTTTTTCGCGAAACAAGAAAGGACGATTCCTAAGCTATCAAAAATTCAAAGACAATGAATATCCACTTTCTAATTAAACCTTTCAGTTTAATTAGCTGTCACTGTACGATTTTTATAAATAAATACAACATATTTCCGTGCCAGTTCGGATCATTCATCCCTGGCATGTTTGGAAATATGAGGAATTCAAACGTTCACTTACCTTTATATATGTCCCAACGTCGGAACGATGGCAGCACGATGTCTTCAGGCCGGTCCCTAGAGATCCCTCCTCTTCTATAGACTTCTCCGAAGACCAGGGACATTGCAGGGGCCATTTTTTCTTCGGTTCCTCTTGTCATCGGATTGCACCAGATCTGAAAAATTAAAAAGTATTAATAAATTGTTCAAATAATACTTCAAGATTGAGTATCAAATTTTTCGAAATGCCAATTAAATATTGTTTTGTAGATCTCTGAGATAAAAAAAAGTTATCTTCAAATATATAAACTGGCCACAATAGCTACTCAAAAAATGCTTTAGAACTTATGCTGAGTATTTGGAAAGTTTCTGACAAAAAATGTTCTCTCACATACAAGAGTAGTAAATAGTAGTAGTACTTACTATAAATATATAAGACTTCTTAAGAGCATATGTTATTTATTATATGAATAAATATAGTTTCGCAGTTTTACGTTCGTAATAATAAACATTCTTTACTAAAACTAGACAACTTAGCTCCGTTTGCATAAAACGGAGGTAGATTGCTCAGTTTTAGCGAAAAAAATTAATTATTACGAATATAAAATTGGCGAAAATAAATTTCCTCTTATGGTAATTTTCACGTGCCCTTAAGAACTAGAAAACAAATTTCTTTTACATTTAAATCAAAATGTTAATTTTATATAGAAAAAATTTAAGATTAGAGAATTCCTAGAAAAAAATAATATCTAAAACACAAATTGATGTTTTAAATATAAAAGAAAAAACATTTCAATTGATTTACCTCCTCTCACTTGCGTCTGTTTGATTCGTAAAGTTGTCTGTGTAGTTTTATTGTCTCGACTTTATTTCGCGCAGTCGTCTTTCCAAAAATATTATTACTTGGTCCTGAAATGCACAATCAAAACTAAAATCGGAATATGGTATTTGGAAGCCCTATAAATTTATTTTTGAAAATTTTGGAAACTAATGATGCTAAACATGAGATAATTCCATTATTACGAGAAACGCTATTGCTAACTTCTCGCAAAAGACTCCATTATAAGACAATTTTTTCCGGACAAGAACTTTCGAATTTGGCAAAAAAAAACACTGGAAAAACGCATCCTCAAACTACTCACAATCAGAGGAGTATTTGGACTTTTTTGCTTTTTATTTTGTTTTATACTTCAAAATTTACTCTACCAAAAAATGTTATGGGATCCTTATACAAAACTGTTAAAAAATCTTTTTTTGATCAGGTTTTAATCCTATGTATTTTCATTAGAAAACTGAAGAAACTTATTTTATTGAATTTAATTAGTTTATAAATCAAATCGTTAAATTGTTAATTTGAAGTATTAAAACGTAGTTTTTCCACATTTAAATCGTAAAATATTTTTCAAATTAATAACGAAGCCAGAGAACAGTGAGAATAATCGATAGTTTATATATATTTTAGTAAAAATACTAAAAATATTGCTTAATACGGTCTTTTAGTTTTGTTGTCTATTTACTGTACTCAAAAATGCACAAAAAATTATAAAATGGGAATTTTAATAATTATTTACTTATGTCTATTGTCAATTTAGAAAGAAATTATTCATTGTCGTGGAAACATAAATTAACCACAAAGAATTCTGGGGCTGTCTCTATCAACAATCACCCACCTGACTTAATATATTTCTACTCGGAACAATGAATTAAAGGTTAATTAGCACTTGAAGTAATTAAACATTTTGCGGTTTAACGAAAAAACTCACCATTCGACAGAGAATAACGACGCAGTATCTGTCATGGCGCTTGGTAAATAAAATACATAATGAACTTTTAATGTTATTGGTGGGGGTGGTGGAAATAGCACGGAGTATTGTTTTGGCGGGATTTTCTAGAAGCGAATGAATTATAACAAACTATATATGTAGCCAATTTATAGCACTGAAAAAATGTAAAAGAAAAGAATTACAAAATAGGAAATGTGATAATTAATTACGTATATCGAAAGTCTGCCGAAAGTTAGGCTAAAAGTTTAAGATTGTCACAAGAAACATTTTGACTTTGTCCACGACGACAATCTCCCACCCGACTGAATATTTCTACTCGCGATCGTCAATTCGGGATTAATTAATACTTAAAGCAATTAAAACTTACAAGACTTAACACAAACACTTACCATACGACGAAAATCAACCACATTTGATGAAAAAATGGATAATAATCAGCAACAATAGAGAGCGACGATGAAAAGTACCAGTAATGGCGTCCGTTGTTCAATTATTTGTGAAGAAAAAAAGTAACGAACTTTTAATGTCCGTGGTGGGGGGTGGTGGGGGTAGCACGGACACGGATTATTCAAAAGTGAAGGAATCATAATAACTGATAATAAAATATGTAGACAATTTATAGCACCGATGAAATGTAAAAAAAAAAAGTTATAAAAAAGGAAATATGATAATTAATTACGTAAATGGAAAATTGGGCTAAAAGATTAAGATTGTCACAAAAATCTACTTTGATTAATTGTTGTAAAAATGTAAATAAACAGTAGAACATTCTGGATAAAATCTTGTCAATTTTTATCTGAGCGGGAAAATTTAAATCAGTCATAAATTTCACATAAAGCCTCTTTCACACTATTAGTTACACTTTGGCATCTCTGACTTTGGTTACGCTGCGAGCGACAGCGTCGAGCGTTGACAGAGGTTGACAGCTCAATTATAATCAACAATAAAAGTTCACATAAGTTTCAGTCTATTTATATTTACTGGACATATTGTGCAGTTTTAACTTGAATGAAAATTAATATTTAAACATAATGAGTAGTGATACAACAGACACAGAACGTAGTACCGAAGTGGAGGTTAGTTTTTTTCAATGTTTATTCTCCTTTTTGTGACATTTCCGTTCTTTTCAGATTTTATCATATTATTTATATTACCTTAATTTTTTAAACATATTCAGATGAAAAATGTTTAACCTTTTGGAACGTATATGTATATGAAATTCTTTATTTGCTCGCATTCATAACATTTCCTAAGTCAAATCCCTTATTATAGATTGAAGCATTCTCTCTCAATTCATTTTGCGATTCAAAATTGTAAATATTTTATGTTGTCAATCGAAATATATTATGTAACAACGCTAAAACCAAATTTTTTTTAGTTTTCAGCCAATGAAGAAGTCTACTCGGCAGAAATTATAATCAAATGTGAACCTCCCGAATATGACTTAGTTGATCATATGGAACACTTTGTAACAGAACAGAGCAAGGAACTTTTGTCAAGAAAAGCACTACCCGTCAAGTGTGAAATTTGTCGAGAAACGTTTGTTACAATATCTGAACTTAACACTCATATGCGTCTTCACACTGGAGACAAAACTTTCCAATGCGACATTTGTCAAAAAAACTTAACAGACGATCAGACTGCGAAATTACATATATTGGATCATATGGGAAAGGACAAGCGTTTCAAGTGTACCATTTGTTCCAAAGATTTTAAGAGATTCAACTTTTTAAGGAATCATATACAAAGTCATTCTAAAAATGACGTTTTTAAATGCAGAATTTGCAATGAGAGTTTCGTAGCTAAAGAACTTTTAAAATCACACATGATCACTCATCAGAACCAAAAGTGTTTCTTTTGTGATATTTGCTCTGAAGGTTTTGTGATGCTGTGGCATCTAAATAAACATAAAAAGAATCATCATATGAAAAAGGAAGAATCTTACAAATGTACAGTCTGTAAGAAAAAATTTGCTACAGCAATTAAGCTTCGCTCACATGAGTGTATTCACCCAACATTAGAGTGCAATATTTGTAAAAAAACGTTTAGTGTGAAGCAAAGTTTGAAAGAGCACAAATTAAGTCATATTAATGAAGTGATTGAATGTGATATTTGCCAGAAAGTTTTTGTATCGAGGAAATCTCTACGACAACATAGAAAGAGGCTGCACTCGGATGACAAGTAGAAAAAAAGTGATTAACATATGAATGAAAGAATAATGATGCTTTTTCTTCAGCAAGCGAATATTTTACTTATTTTATTCGTACTTATTCTCTGCAGTTTTAGTATCTCTTAGTAATATAGATTTTATGGATTACATATTTTAATTTTATATCATATTGTTATCTTTTATTATATATTTCTTAAAATATCTTAAATTGTTATATCAGTTTCATTGTCAATAATTTATTTATTTTATTGAATTTTCATCGAAGTCTGTAAAATTTGTAATTTCTTTCTGCATGTGCGTATTGATTCTAGTCGATTTATCGACTAGATGAAGTATTTTTGGATTTCATCACGGTTATGTACCGAAAAAAAAAAACAGTATATTTGAATAAATATCACGATCCCCTGTGCTTTTAGTTGTTAAAGTCTTATGTTTTAATTTCTTACGACCAATCATCAGATGTAGGATTCGTGTAATAGAATTGAAATTTTTAAATGGATAATTCGATCTTTAAAATTATGTATTAATATTTTCAAATTAGTGTGACGCAATCTTTTAGAAAATTGATTTATTACTGACACCAAAAAAGTCAGTTCAACCTTTTAGGCTAATAAATTGCTTAGTACAATCTTTACAAATAGTCATTACTACTAATTGGCTTATACGTAAATTACAGTCAGACAAATTTATCAAAATACAATACAAATATTAATTTCATTACCTTAAACAAACATTTGCTCGTTGCACAGACCTGCTTTTAGTATCAAAGAATGATTACCAATTTTTTTAATCACATCTAAATTAGTAAAAATCTTCCTCGGCAGCTTTTGAAGAAGATTGGTTCTTAATCTGTTCTTGATTTTTGTACATGTCCGCGATTTGTTGAGCAGATGTAGCATCCTCAACATTTTTATCTTCACGAATTCGACAAAATCGTGGAAAACGTAAAGATATGCCTTTCTCAGGATCCACCTGTGAACAAAATTCAAAAATGTAACTTTTATGATAATTTATTAACGCATATTTCCAAAATCAAGGGAGAAAAGTTTCTTACAATTCCAGTAGCGGCTCTGTGAACGGGCGAAAGTGACAAATCCGCACACTTTATTTCCCACACTTGAACAGCTTCAAACCAATGATCTGGTTCATGAGTACTGTCGTAGCAATAATAAGACTTTGGCTCGGAAATGACATGTTCCTTAAAAAATTCCGAATGTTTTTGTAGATCTTCATCGCTAAATCCAGTTCCGATCTGAGAAAACAAGTCATATAATGATTGTAATAAATTTTCACTTCTATATTTTAGGAAATCCGACAAATATAATTATATTTGTTTCTTACCTTGCAAAGACTTTGATATTCTTCGTTCTCTTGGTCATAACAAGCTAAGAGAAAACCACCATAAGTTCCAGTTCTTTTTCCTTTGCCTATGTAGCCCCCAATTACGACCACGTCCAAAGTGTCACCAATCCCATCCAAATAATCCTTCTTTAACTTCAACCAGTTTCTTGATCTTTTTGCAATTTCGTAAGTTGCATCTTGTTCCAGAGTTTTTACCATCAAACCTTCGCAATTTCCTATTAAAAAAAATACAATATTAATAATAATATATGTACTATTTTTACAAGTCTCCTGTGGATAAAATTTTCTGAAAGATTGAAGGGATTGAGAAATAATAATATATTTGAAACAAGATACTATATCTCACCTTTTACTGATATTTCAAGAAAATCCTGAACTTCTTCCATCGTCGAGGTATCGAGACGTGTGGCAAATTGCCATTCACCTTCAACTTCGTTAAAGTTATCTAAGAGCAACTGACGACGTTTCATGAAAGGTTCTTTCACGAGTGGTTCGTTATTAAAATATAATAAGTCGAACATAAATACACACACTTGAACTTTAATATCTGATTCGTTCGCATCCTAAAAATAAATTTCATTAATGATAACCTCATTACAAAAATTTTATAACTCTAAAAATAAGTGTTGTTAAAACAACATATAAATTACATTACCTTTCGCTTTCTAGTACTGAGAATTTGAAATGGAAGTATTTGCTTCTTTTCTCGATCCCAAGCAACTGCTTCGCAGTCTAGAATACAGTTCTTCACATTTTCACCACATGTATTCTTAAATCTTCCAATGATATCTGGGTATTTGCTGGTATTGTTTTCTTGATTTCTACTGTAAATGCTTATTTCGCCTTTTTCATTTGCATGTATCTGAAAGAGAATAATTTAACACGTTAGTAATTAATTAATCTGTATTTTCAGAAATTAATGGGATTGTTATTTTCTGATGAAGTGAAAAAGTAAATAGAGATAAACCTGAGCTCTTTCACCATCGTATTTCCATTCGCATGTGAATTTCATGCCTTCGAAACGCGTTAACACTTCTTGGACTCCTTTAGTTGGATGTGCCAACATAGGTTTAAGAGGAATTCCTGGTGTAAGTTTGCATTTTTCTGGTAATGCTTTCACACCGTATTTTAGAAGAACCGGAATAATTTTGTCATAGTTGGGACATTCGCTAAAACGCAAAAAATAGAAGAAAATATTAGAAACAATATTTTAAATTGTCTAAAGTATAAATTTGTACATTTCACGAAACTCACCAATAGGTTGTTTTTATTATGAGAGCAATTTCATCGTATTTCTGCTTAAAAGTTTCACTTGATATTTTTTTACTCGCATCTAAAATTTCTGGAGGATAACTTTGTTCTGGTGGAGTTTTTGCACAAGCTAAAGCTAAAGCCTACATGAAAAAAATGAAAAATTGTAACAAGTTTTAACCAAATTTTTCTATAAAAGTAATCTTTTATTCTTACAATGACTTACTTGTAAAACGGATTGCTCAGCAAGACCAATTCTTAGTTTCCCAGCAAGAGATCTGATGAGATACCTTGCTTCTGTAAACCGACAGGCGACGAAAAGTGACTGTATTTTATCCACCTTTTTAGTCGTGGACTAAATCAAAGGGAAATGACGATAAGCAAGATTTGTATTATATTATAATTTCGATAATTTTCAGGAATTATGTATATCCTTTAAAAGAAAATTTTACTTACTGCATTACCAGTCATTTGAGCGATTTCCTTCAGTTTTGAGTAAACGTTAGGAACAGTCAAAGGCGCCGGTTGAAACATCGTTCGTTGATTTGAACGACTTCCTTCAGCCACAATTCCTAAATCGCCTACTTTTTGAACTTCTGCTTTTATTTGAGCTAGTGTTCTACCGGTGCACTGCGCGATCGCTTTCATAAGATTCGTATCAGCTATTCCTAATTCAAGTCCTATGATAAATACAAGAATACTACATTAATGGATTTACAGTTCATACTTAAAAATCAATTTTTTAAAATTTTAAATCCCTCTTGTTCCAAAATTACTCCGGTTGACGGGAGATAATATTTTTAAATCATATAAAAATCTAATTTAGATTTTACCTTCATATGCAGGCGCAAGTTGGTTAAGGCAGAGATAAATACTTGGGGTGAGATCGTTGGGACTCAAAACGATTACAGAACGAAAATAATTAGATAATATTTCCACTATTTTTAACCGAGCGCTCGTCTCTTCGATAAGTTCCAACGTTCGAGTCAAGGCAATATAAGGAACCCTAAAGAAGTTTCAATATTTGAAAAAATTCTAACAGAGGAAAAAATCTTTCACGTGTTTAATTGATTCACTTACTTCTCTTCGTGTCGCCAACAAGCGTCAAGTATAGGATGATAGGAAGATTTAATCGGATTGTAGTTATGAGTAGTGGTTTCTTTCTTTTCATATTTTTCTTCTTTACTTTCTTTATCGTCTTCCTTTCCCTTTGTAGTTTCCTTTCCGCTTATGCTCTTTCCAGTTTTCTTTGTTTTCTTAGTTGCAGCCTTCGGACTTGATTTTGGTTTGGGAGCTAATGAAAAAAGAAAAAAAAATATTATAAATTAAAATGATAAAACATGAAAATCGTGATGATAGTAAATTTTCTATTGGCTTACCAAAAAGTTTGAAAACAGGTTTTGGTGATTCCTCAGTTTTAGATTTTTCAGAAGATTTAGACTCGTTGAGTTCTTCCTCTTGCTTGGAATCTTCATCAGATTTCTCACTCCCAGAATCAGAGTCAGTCTTTTTTTCTTTCAGTTTTAAACTAACTTCTTCTTCCTTTTCGGACTCTATATCGGACTTTCCGTTCTCAATATCTTCAGTATCCATTTTCTCCTCTTTAATTTCCGGAGATACTTCTGTTTTATCTTTTACAGGACTATCTGGCAACTAAATTAAATCAAATAAAGATGAGATTAATAAAATAGCGCCAGAATTAATAAAAAATTAATTTTTTAGTTTAGGGACTGTAGTGAACTCACTTTTAAGTGGCCTTCTTCATCGCTCGAATCCGAAGGACGAATAATCCTCTTCATCTTTTTATCGGTCTTTTCTTTCTTCTCCTTTACATTGATCGCAAGCATAATTTTTGGAGTGGATGATTTATGTTCGGGTTTCCCATGTTCTGGTGATACCAAAGACGGTTTGTTCTCTTTTTCCTTTTCAGGGGTTACCTCTTTCTTCGGATTCTTTTCCTTCTGCTTATTTTCTTTAGCTTTTTCAGAAGCTGCCTCTTTCTTCGGTTTCTTCTCTTTTTGTTTAGCTTCCGACTTCTTCGGAGTTTTTTGCTTTCGCTTTTCTACTTCCTTTGCGATTCCAGATACTAACGCTTTATCTTTCTTCGAAGAGCCTAGATTAAACACAAAAATTTGAACCGAATGTAGTACTCTATTTTAAAGAAACGATTGCTTAATTTGGTTTGTTATATGAAATGTATACATATAACACGTGAAGAGAAAATAATTAAATTTACCAGTTTTCTTAAGGCAGGTAGAATTTGTAGATGGAGAGCTGGATGGACTCGATTTTGACCCCGATATGCTAACGTCCAACTTTTTGGCAGGAGGTGAACTAAAATAAAATCATTAATATAGTGATTAACTCATACGTCCTTTATACCAGAAATAATTTCGTAACCTTGTAAGACACTAAAGTATAAATATTGCTCCAATTTACAAAAATGACAAAATAGTACTCACTCTGACGAGCTATTGTCAGTAGAATTCTCTTCCCTTTTTCTTTTGCCATTTGATGTCTCGACATCATCCTTCTTCTTCAAGGAACTGCTACCGATATGCAGATAATTTAAAATGCTGTTTATCATAGGTGAAGACACTGGCGATGGAACTAATACGCGCTCAGTGTACAATAAAGGCGATCTCGTATTGAAACATTTTACAGAAAACTTAAACATATTTTTAGAGAGATTTACGAAAACGAAGGTAAAACATACCTTGATTTGCTTGCGGGTGTTTCGTTTGTGTCTTTCTTGGGTGTACACTTTGTGAAGAATGACCTACGACACAGAAATATCCAAATATAAACAAATGTTCGGTGTTTCTCTCTCCTTTTCTAGTAAGTATTATGTAAAGCTATCCTTGCTCAGCAATAGTAATTGTATTGCTAGCTATTGTTTACTTTAAATTTACCAAAATACCGGAGCGAATACTCACGTTATCGTCCTTTGCGACATTTTCGCGCTTATTCTGTAAGGTTTCTAACCTCAAAATACGTTTTCATGCACTTTCTCACCATTTAACGACGCTAGTCATAAATAGTGATGAAAATATTAAATTTTTTATTCGGAATCCAAACTACTAAATGCAAACATGTTTTGGAACTTTAAAATGTGATTTTATGTGTTTAAAATTAATTAATCTTGTGATTGCGTCCATGCTTTTAAGATTTGAAGACTTTATATGCCATGAAACTCATGAGCTTGAACTGGTGGTAACGATGTCGCCAATATTTGAATGATTTTGGACAGAAAAGGAATATTCCTGGCTACTTCCTTTCAAATAACTGTAGTCTTCTTTAAAAGAAATTAAATATAATCAATATAATTTATAGAACAATTTAGAAGATATTTTAAATTTTATGCCTTACTTGTTTTATGAATATGTATCAATTAAATTATTTGGAAAGTGTTTCTAACGAAAGTTTAAGAATGAGAAACAAATAATTATGAGGCTAGTCTTCTTCGTAAATATAAATTAAATATTAAATACATACTTATTCAAAATGAATTTTGTAGAACATAACAAATTATAAAAATGAAGGTTTTTTTCTCTATGTGCCAGAGATAAAAATGCAAATTAGCGCCTTTATTATCATTGTTATATTTCATAAATTTCAAAATCCACATCTAATTCATTATCTACCCACAAATACAATGTATGCATTAGTCTAGAATTAATAAAATATCTTCCTTTTTTTCACTAAAATGTTTAATTTGAAAAGAAAACCCTTTCCAATATTTTTACAAATTTAAATGTAGTATCACACAGTGACCTTATAATTTTTCAGTGTTTAAAAAAATTTTACAAAAATCAGATACCGAACATCAATTTTGAAAAAATAATTTGGAAAGGAAAACACAAACTTGAAACAATGTGTTAAACAAACATGGAAACACAACAGTTTCGTATCATTCAGTGATGAATTTGAAAAATAATCAACATCGTTCTTGGTTTACCTTTTAACCAAAAACGTAGAGACAGAATGATAATAAGTATATGTATATTGCAAATGTAATTGCTATGAAATATTGTTCATTTCCACAACATTTATTTAGTTTAGAGCTCTAGCGATACTTTTTTCTATGAGACTAGGAGTCTCATATAAATTATTAATTTACAGTTCACCCTATATATAAATCAGTAAAGTGACTCTTACCATTATTCTTACCATGACGATTCCCTTCATTATTTTCTCACAATTTTTTTTTCTTCCTTTTTCCTTTTCATTTCTCACTTGATTTACTTAACAAAATTTTACTCGTGTATTTTAATCTTAAAAATAGTGTGGTAAGAGTCCTGTACAGATAAAATAATCTCAGTCCGATCCGAATTTACAACAATAATGCTAATATTCTATTTTGAAAAAAATATTGGTGGACTGAAAAATGTTCAAATCGATTATTATTTACTGTTCCAGACTTCGTTTTTTTTAAGCATACAGGACTCTATATTCCAGGTTGTATTCGTTTCTCAGAGCCTAATGGTCAGGAAATACAATTCTTTGTACAAAATTCTTTCTTAACAACTTTAATAATGTTGAGCACTGCATACAGTGAAAAATCAGAATTACAAAACCGCAAGTTAAAAGTAATCGACAAATGGTATCGTTAATTTCCAAACAAAAGGTAAGATCTCAAGAGTGAGGATTTAATTTGACGCTGATGATCAAAAGGAAAATCATTCAGGAGTTCAAGGTAAGAAATTCGAGCTAGATATCCGCATTCGCTCGTTATAAGAACGCTATAAAGCAGTAGCAAAAATCAATCAGCATTCTTACTCGAGAGCCTTACATAGACGGAGATTAATATTTTTCTGTATCATACTGTAAAATAGAAATTTGTAGAAATGGCTACGTCTATTAAGTTAAGTAATTACTTCTTAATCTGGCTCGTGAACTCCGGAAATCAGGGTAAGGTATAACGAACGTAGGGAACCTCGACATCGTTTCCGCAGTCATCGTTGCAACAAAGTTCGAAAACAAGGGCACGAACGTGTGGCTCAAGCTTCTTTTTCGAGACTCGTTTTACAACTTCTGACATTGATAAACACATACGCTCCATACATTTGGGCCTTGCCATGAAAAACGAGTAGAGCATACAGACTCCCTGGGAGAGCATAGTGACTTCTAAGTTGTGGTTGGTCTTAAAATAGTCCAGGAATTCCTTGAGGGTGAGTTCGCCACTGACTTCAAATCTGTCCCATAGGGTCCATTCTGTATCGTAATACTTGAGTTTAGGAGCAGCAATGGGCTCTGAGAAACCGAAGAACGGCAGAGCGAGATTTATAAAGCCATTTTTGTAAACAGAGATGTCTCTCACACCTCGAGTTAATTTAATCAGCTCTAAGCAAACTAAACCAGCGACGACGGATGTCGTGGTGGCGATAGCTGGGATAATTTTTCCAGCGATTAACTTGCTCTTGTGTCTGTCGGCTGCGGGAATCTTGTAATTGGCGGCACGGAGATTAGAAGCTGCTACGATGAAATCTATATGGAAATTGGTATCGTCATCCTTCTCGAATTCCTGAGGAATTATCACTAAACCGTTCAATTCATTGACCTTGGGTAATTCATCCTGAAGTTGAGTCAGTCGTTCGTGATCGATATTTCCAGTTCCGTTGGAGACCTGTACGTGAAAAAAATTCCCATTTTAATATCCATAAATTTTGTAAATTTAATTAGGTTATATTGAAATAATTGTAACAGAAATAGTGCAATCTGAAAAAAAATCGGCACATTACCTGAGAATCATTTTCTGCAATCTTGACACCTGACTTTGGTGTGAATTCCGGGACTTGTACGGAGCTAATCATGCTTGCAATCTCTTCTCGATTTCTGTTAGTTGAAAGTCCATAAACAGTGGCCTTTAAATTAGCCGCGGCAACGATGTAATCTAAATGCAGTGGATCATTGACATCAAAAGTCAAGGGTACAGGGCAGCGTTTAGGTCCAGACCAGAAGGGTTGTCCACTGGATGTTACTTGATCCGGAGGGAAGTTAAAAAGAAGTTGTCTAATCTGATTGTTATACTGTTCCTGCCAGTGACAACGAGCCCAAGCGACGCAGTCTTGGAAATTTTTGGGTTTTTCATCCACTAATGCAGTCTTAACAGACTCCAGTACTTCCAAGGGTTGAACACCCGGTAGCTTCAAGGTTCTATCGATAAACTGAGGATCGGAAATGTACTGTGCGGCATTCTCAGCAGCCTGGCGAAACAGTCCTTCAAAATTGTCCCTAGCCCATTGCAAAGTATGTTCGATAGCATTGGGGAAATTTTTCAAGGTACATATAGGAATACTCTTTTCTGGTGGATCTTGAGAAGAGCTATAGGATTCTGTTAAGAACGGCACGACGACTTGAGTATTTCCCTTTGTTCCCAAAGTTCCAGATTCCAAAAGTGGTTTGCGGTAATAAACGCAGCGGCGATCCATGTAAATTCGAGCATCGACGTTATCTAAAGCGTTAGCAACTCCATCTAAAGTCTCGAAAAACTCGTCATTGTAGACTTTTTCTGTTTCGGGGCACACCCGATTCTCGTGAGCAACAATCTTCACATCAGGGTTCATTCCCTTGATAACTCTGGCTGCTGTTGAAGATTTAGACTTCTGAACATCTGATGGTCTGAACAAGAATTGACGATTCAAATTCGACTTCTCGATGAAGTCCATGTCAGTAACGGTAATACAGCCATCTTCGGTTCCAACACCCATCATTGCGAAGTTCTTCAAAAGTTCACAACCAATAGCCCCAGCTCCTACCACGAAGTACTTTAAGCTTCCAATCTTAGATTGGAAGGTGCGACCGAAAACTGCAATTTGAGAGTCGTAGCGACAACCAATCGGAGCGCAATCTTCATCCGTGAGTTCTGAGCGATCTGCCGGCAGACACTCGATAGAATCAAAATAGAGCCATTGATAAATAGGATGAAACTTGCCAGAGCAAGCTTTCATGACTTCCTGCGCAATTATTCCTCCTATTATTGCGTTCATTGGATTTAAATTACCAGCGCTGATTTTAGCGAAAAGTTCGATCAATTCGGGATTGAGCTCTATATCGGATTTATTTTCTGCCTTTATGGCATTAGCGATGTTGACAAATTCCTTGGCATCTTCTACATTCCAAGGTTTGGGAAGCCGTCCTTTTTCTTCCTGGAAACTGTGGAGTGCTTGAAAAGCAATGTGAATTTGATCCGGATGATCGAATTTAGCAAAATCGGTGATGACGAACTCTGGCTTTTTCAAAGATTCCGAGAGAGGAGCAAAATGTAATTGCTTGGGCATTTTAACTTGAGTTACAATGCCACCTTGAAGATATTCACCGTACTTGGTGGTATCGCCAATGCTGAAGGTGTAAGGACCAAGGACTTTAATTTTCTTGGGCTCGCAGCCATTCAATTCGGTCATTCCTTGAATTTCGGAGAATATGACATGATCACCGTCTTCCATGCCGTGACGAGTATCATCGAGACAAGTGACGACACCTTCGGCATCTCTGGAGATGCTAGCAACCATCGCACTGACGGGAGGTTCACCTGTGGTGTCAACGACTGTGAATGACTCGCCAAAATCACAGAATACCTGGGAAAAAAGTCCACGAGTATCTCCAATGATCAGGGCAGTGCCGTTGGCGTGAGTAATTTCAGCGATACGCAATTGCTCCTTTAGGGAAGTTTCTGTCAGGACCACAACCTTGAATTTTTTAAGGAAACTTTCTTCCAGTTCACCATCATGGTAACGAGTAGGAACGTAGTTATTGAGTTCTGACAGGCGTTGATAACAAGCTGCTGCACGATTCTTGCCTGAAAAGAAATTAAGTTGTAGTTATTTTATTTTGTTACGATTTAATTTTGAGTTCTTTTATGTTCGTTAAAAATTATCTTACGGAACAATTCTAAAAAAAAGAGATAGTCAATTGTGAGAAAAAGCTATTTTCGTTAAATATAGGCAAATAATACTGTTTTACGGCGACTTACGTCATAGAAATTAACAATGAAGGGAAGTTACGTAATTAAAATTCTAGCTTTCATTTCGTAAGAAAGAAAATAACAAAACTTGACTGCTTTAATTTTTAAAGGTTTCCATAATTAAAACTTTGCATTTCACAATTTCAAAATTGATCATTTTTAGCATTAAAGGCAGTTTGGTTTGGACGCCATCCAAGCATGAAAGCTTTTAAATTGTAACCAGATCTTCTCTGAAAATGTATAACTACATATTTTATAGGTATGTGCCATGCAATGTGTACGATTGTACATTATTTTTGGATTGTAAGTTCTATACAAAGATCACCTTCTTTGATAAGGTATTTTTTTTCTTATCATTGAGCGAACAAAAATCGTTCTTTCCTTACTTTTGCTGCATAATTATAGACTCGTTTCTTTACATATAATATCATTTTTTCATTTATATAAGTAAATGTTTCTGACTCTAATTATTGAAAATTCACAATTATATACAGAAGTAATCTACAATCGTCTTGTTACTTAATTGTTCTTCTTCTCTGATAAATAATTATTAAATATAATAATAATAAGCATTATTAATTCTTACAGGAAGCAATCACAACATGGCCTTGTGATTATTCAATTGGTAACTTAAATGTAACCTGATCTAAAGAATCTTTTTTGTTTAATGAATCACTCCCACTTTTTAAAATAAATTTCTTTTCGCAGACTAAATGTATTTTTAGGAACCTTATTCCTGGTACAAAATAAGTTTTTACTAGAATCGAGACTACATTTTTGAAGTCTTTAATTGGTTCCTTTGTTTAACAAGGTTTTGCAACAAAGATTGGAGTACGTGCATACGCAAACGACGCGAACGTAAGTGATAGCTGGTGGTAGATAAAGAGAATAGGTTATGGTTGCAAGTGATTAAATAACTCATACTTCTCACACCCGAACGATCTCATTTCACACAACGATTTCTCAAACTTCGTTAAATGTTCATCCTGGCAAAAAGTACTGTAGAAAAATTAAAAATCCTCAAAAACTCCAAGTGTGGACTAATTGAGGAATGGAAATATGAAAAATCGGATACATTCCAGAGGTCGACGTGTGACTAGTCAGCAATTACGAATCGTAAAAGAAATACGAAAAACGATTTAATGTTAGAAAGAAAAAATGTCTCACCAATATCAGCTTCCGTGAGGTAAAATTGGGATCCAAGATCAGCAATTTGACAGACTGCATTGTCATGAAGAGTGACGGACTTGACACCACCGAGAATAACGTTCTTAGCAATCTCGACTCCAAGACCACCTAGGCCAGAGATAAGAACATCAGAGGATGCCATACGACGCATGGCGTCGTGACCGAGAACATAGAGCTGCCTTGAATATAATCCCTCGTCGATTTCAGCCATAGGCCGGGAAGTTGAACCATTTTTCGCCATATCTGCGATTACCGCGAGGTCGTCGGCTCCTTCTGCCGTGGTGGCAACGCGTCGCTTCTTGGCTGGGGGATCAACGGAGCTCTCCACCACCGAAGCACTAGACATCGGACTTCACGAAGGCCGTATTATATCTGTCGATTGTTTTCACCCGGCCCTGCTACACTGATAACCCGTTCGTCCCGTTCCACTAACTATAACTCCACAATTCACGTCCAAGGTACCGAACGCACACTTCTGCCTCCTTTTTGCCTCCTGCACTTCTACTTCCTTTTCCTTCTGCTGCTGATTTTCACCCCAGCAATGCGCGGTGGTGCAATACGAGCGAACGGCCATGCAAGAATGATTTTTCAGATTCCGTTTTTGTTCTTTCTGCTGTGCCAGTTTACCAGATACTTGCCACCTCCTCTCTGACAGTCATACACCAAGTTCTGCCGATGATCTGCTATTCTTTCTGCTTAGTTGCAGTTTACAATAAGCAATTATACAATTATGGAGTTTTGCTTTAACCCTTGACGAGTCACGCCTCGATGTCGAACTACCAAAGTACCAACTACTTCGACTCAGTCGACTCGCTCACAAACAGCAGCATGGAAACAGCGGTAGTCAGCAGTGTCAGCACTGTCAGCACAGCGCACAGCGCACACGGCACAGCGTCCAGGTCCAATCCAAAATCCAACAGCGTCCAGCGGCCAGCCGTCCAACGCTTCCGACCAAGAATCGAGATCCTAGTTCTCTCCCTCCCTCGGTCAAGTCAATTTTTATATCATCCGAACCTGTCCGAACATTTATTACGGATTCAATGAATGACAGTGAATGACACTTGAATTTCGAATATTGTGGAAGCACTTCAGACTGCTTCAGAAATTCTGAAAAACGAACAGTATTCTGTATTCTGTAGGACAAAATTCAAGAATTGAATTGACGTCAATCGGGACGAAGAAAGTCAATATAAATGACTTTTTTAAGCATAGTTTTTGCAGAGTTTCTTGCAATTCTTTGATTTCTAGCCTGTTGCAATTACCAACAATTACCATAAAAGCAAATTTAGTTTCTCCAACTTTACGCTCGCAATAATCGATATTTTTTCCTACAACTAAGGCATTTATCTTCGTTTCGTATAGACGAATGTAAATGGTCTAGTTTGGTCTGGTTTGGTAAAAAAGAAATATTATTGTGTAAAAATGCAAACATAAATTTTGCAAAATTAAATTGCTCTTATGATAAAGTATCACATATCTTTGGTATCACCACTTGGTATCACAACTATCACACGCCCTTTTGGCTTTTAAATTTTAATATAGATATTTTCGAGTTCGACCTAAGACATTATTTGACTTATTTGACGATCGGTAAAGCAGAAAATAACAATAATGATTATATTTACCATTTACCAGAGCATTTACCATATAAACAAGTTTACTTCCGCTAAGTTGGCTAGACTGAATTTGCTCATATGGTAATTATGTATGTACTACCAGAGATGAGGTACTACTGGCAGACTGGTACTACATAAAAAACAAAACTTTGAAGGGTTATAGGTTATGTTATATTTCTTTACCTTTTCGTTTCGTAGGCTTAGTAAATTTCTTAGAGCTATATTACAATAACAATAAGTGACGATAAAAAATTATTTAAATTACTGTTAAATTTCTATCATTTTTTTGGTGTTATTTTTGGTTTTTTAACAACATTTCTCTACATTCAGTTAATTTCAGGCCGATTGTATATAGCAGACTGGCAGAGTATAATGTATATACTATATTACTATATACTATCAGATACTATATAGCCAGAATATCATCATCGAGTATTTAGCGCCTGCGCAAAGCTTGTTTACAACTGCGGAGCTTTACCATACACATGACCTTTCCAAGATGGACACGAGTGCTTCTTTTATTGCCTAACGTCTGATCGAAAAATTCGCTCCTCTCATCTCCCCCGTATTATCTATCTCGCGAAAACTTCACCCCCAAAATTGTTGAATTCCTCCCTTTAACCTCAAACATCCCCAAAGTGTCGCGCAACGCCTCATCGTCTCGCCTTCTGCAACGGACTTCCACCTCGAGACAGATGTAATCGTCGTGTACATATTTCTCTTCCATCTCCTTACTCAGAAGCGTGGCACCGGAGCAACAACCGCATAGGGTTATGTTTATATTCCTCGTTTACCTGCTTCGAAATTCCCAGTGAAAAAAATCTATGTAGAAAAAAGTAATTCCAAAGTGTTTACGAAAAATCGACCTGTGTCTGGTGTTTCTTCCCTTGCTATTGCGCATGAAAAATATTTCTGCCCTTGGCAATAGCCTATTTACTCGTCGTGGGCCGCCAGGGCGCGATAAGTGGGTTCAACCACCCACCTGCGTGTGCGTATTCAGGAGTGAGACGTCGCAACGGCCAGCGCACTACAAATTGCGTTCGTTCTAGTAACCGAGTAGGATGCATTTTTGGTCGGCTTACGGCGGAAACGCAGCAACTGTCTTTTTCTAACCACAGAGAAACGCGCAGATAGAAAGATACTCAGTAAACAGGTGTACATAACACGAAACACGCACTAAGTGCGACGTACTCGCCTCGTGGCGATTCAGTGTCTAGTGTCAGTGGAATTCAGAAAAAAAAACAAGCTTACAAGTGTATCACGAATCTGCAACGTTGGAAAAAGTTCTCATCAAAATATATAATAGATAATCTAAATTAAATATCGAGAATTTTTCTGTGTATTTTCCGCGTGAAAGAAGCGAGGGGCATTGTTTTCCTGAAAGAGACATTACTCTTTTCCTGGAACGGATTTTCTGTTGTGTTTTCCTGGAAAGCATAAAGTTTTTCCTGGAACGATTGAAATATTGTGATTGATTTTTTGAAGGATATATTGGAAATAGTGACAAAAACAGTGTTTGGAAAACAAAGTGCGAGGATTGGCCACTGGAAAAAAATAAACTTTTGAGGAAAAATTGTGGGGCTTGGTTTAGGCGTTCCTAACCTAAAAAAACGAAACGGGAGCATTTGATTTCGATCGGGCAAGCTGGGTGTTGGAGGTGGGACGCCCTTGGTGCAATAAAGCGTTGAGTGCAGATGCACTGGAGGTGGCGTGCATGAGTTTATGAATACGAGTGCTTATTTACTTTTACCTCACGACACGTGCGTAGCCCTCGGGACTCGGCATCGCCCTTCGCTGCGCGGACGACGTCGCTCGTCGCTGTTTCTGGCGTTTCTGGGAATAAGAAGCAAGAGGCCAGGAATGGAACGCGGTGGGCTTTGAACGTCCATGTTTACTTTTCCTCGGGGGAACGAACGCACAGGTATATGTAGTGATATATTCAAGGCGAGTGAATGTAGAGAGGACGAGAGACGAGAGGTTTCATTGATAGGTCTTAAGCTTAACGGAAGTTTGGATCCGGATTCTTCAGGAATGTGTCCTATTTTCAGAGTCATTTCCGGGTTGGGTTCGCTAGATTAGTTTTTCTAACGTTAGTCAGGATTAACGGAAACAATCACGATGGTATAAAAAACTACGATTCCAAACCGAGTGTTTGTTTCTTGGTTGGGATTGAGAATGAAGGTCTTTTTTGACGGTTAAACGTGAAAGTATGGTGAGCTAAAGTTGTGTTATGGGCAGTATTGCTTCAAAATGGAGAAAATTGAGCTTATGGTAATGGTGTGAATGTTTTGTTTTTTGTTAGTCATGTGGGTGGATTCAAAGTGGAATTGTTTAGCTTTTGTTTGTGTGTTATACAGTATGTATGTAAATTGTAAGACAAACCTGCCAATAAATCAATTTTTCCACTTTGCAATTTGTAACTTCATAATTTAAACAAATTCAAATTAATCGTTCAACATGTAAACCTTAAATGTTGAATTAGAATGTAAAAACAAACATTTTCACATTAACACATTAATTGTTGTGCACTTGAAAATTGTTAAATAAAAGGTGAATTCGTTCGTTTGTTTCCAATAAAAATTCCAATAAAAACATTTAACTTTGCTGCTTTATATTTTGTTGTGAATATCTACTCATAATGGAAAAAACTAAGATTAATTATTTTAAATTCCAATGGTTTTTATGTTTTAACATTTTAAATTTCCTTATAATTTAAATGCTTTCAAATTCGATTTTTTAAATTGTAATGTTTATAGTTTAAAACTTTCAAAATATAAACTTATAAAATATATAAAATTTTTTCGTAATAGAAAGGGAAAATTTTTATACCTAGAACATAAAAATTATTTTTATTTGTGAAAATGTAGCTTTTGTTTACAAAACCTGTTTTAGTTTTATTTTGTTCATCCTTATCGTGACGTATGTACGTCATGTTATTGAAATAATTTGGTGATAATCTAAGTCTAAAATACACATTCAAAATTATTGTTTGCTTTTTCTAATATTATATTAGAACCTGTTTTTTTTTATTCTTAAAGTGCCTGCGGCTTAGGGAATCACATTCTTATCACATGTTTCATGTCTGATGTTGAGAATTTAGAGACAATTTAATTACCGATAATGCATGACTTTTAAGTCCGATGTTCCTCATTCTAATAATAGAAGTAGTGTTATATTGTTCAGTAATAAATAAAGTTTACAATGGATTATTAAAAAGTTATGAATGAGTAAATCTTTCAAATGGTTCTGAATTTTAAAGATTAGTATTACGAAGACATTTTATGAAAGAGGATCAAAAGTAAGTTTATAATAATTTATGAATGAGAAACTCATCTGATTTCGAAAACAATCAAAACTCTTTTAAAATCAAATCATCCATATATCTCCATTATATCCATATACATATCCATATATCTCCACTAAAAAGGATAAAAAAAGGAGTATTTCTTCTCTTTATATCTCTGAACAATCTAAAAAAATGTTCGATATTCTTTCATTCCACAAGGAAAACTTTTTACATCAATTATACGTATTTTCTCTCTTATTTCCTTATCCGATTCAAGCTAAAGTTATTTACAATTTAAAAGGCCTCAAAGTACAATAAATGATTGTAAGATTTTACATTATTCTGAATTTTGTCTTCCATTCGCATGTAAAATTATTTTTCGAAATTCTTGAATTTATAACACAGTAAATTAAGAAGTTCGATTTTAGTTATTCTATTTTGTTCACTTTAAATTTGAGAAACTAACAGGAATCTTTTTTGCAGGGTTTAGAGGGCTCAACCTAAGACTTCTAGAACAGTTTTCACCACGTTTTCGTCACCGCTTACCCTTGACAATATTCGACTCCGCCGTGGGTCGAGTTTCCGTGGAAGGACGAATGTGACGCGCCTTACCGGAGAAGTGCCGTGTAAATGGTGCTTCCCACCTTATGCGAATCAGTGTCGTGGTGTGTTTGCAAAGACGGGTTTCTTAACCTCGACGACGATGTCGAGCAGGAGCCTGGCCTCTCCTTTAGGAGGACCCATCGTGCTCTCTGGTCATCTCAGAAAGCTCAAAACTCTCAAGAAGAAAT
>JAUEJJ010000004.1:8181859-8212069 GCA_032164275.1 Synergus coniferae
ATAAAAATGTTTTCTTTCGTGTGTGTGTATATAAAAGCGCACATCAGTGAATGCAAATGTAAAAAATAAACTGTGTTAGTCATAAATTACATAAATTACACTAACGGAAGCGTAGTTCATCTTCCAGCTAAATGACCACAGCTACATGGCATAATAATTATTACTCATGTTTATTTTACATATTTTATTTGAAATTACAATCTGAGTCTATTATTTTCGGTAGATATATGTTTTAGGTCAATTTTAAAAAAGTTTCCGAAATGATGAGAAATTAATTAAAACCTGATAGGAAAATTGAGTTTTCCCTAAACGAGCTTTTGATTAGGTCCAGAATTTGGCAACGACGAATTTTTCCGCCTCTAATTTGGAGAAGGCTTTTCATTTCCTGAGGTCTGATTACAGCCGAAACTCTGAACTTTTCCGAATTGAGAGAAGCTTGGCTCGTTCTCGAAAATCTCCAATTACGGTACAGAAACACGATTAGGCCAGAAATACACGACGAACGAATTAGCGTCCATTGTTTGGTGAATTCCTCGTTCTGCTTCGTCTAGGCCAAAGCCAGACATATTCTCTATTGAATGTGGGAATGGCAAACATGAACAGAAAGAGAAAGAAAAAGTGGAAAAGAGAGGCGTGTCACCAATTGCATCGTAAGCTTAGTAATTGAACACGAGAGTGAATTATACTCTGGCACGCGTCAACGCCTGTCTTTTCGTGATTCAAATGCTTTAAAATGCTTTAACTTTTGTTTACAAGAGATAAATCGTATATTACTTCCTTGTCGAAAACTGAAGTAACATCTTTTAATAAATTGTCAATTTTCAGATTCTTATCCACCATCTAACTTTCATTGTCAATTCTCAGAAAAGGTGTCCGATATTTGAAGTTGAAGAGAAGAGGCAAATTCTTTGCAACTGCCACTGAATTCATCACTCCACGAGAAGTCTTTCATGGTCATGGTGAATAGACGAGGAAACCTATCAACACCATTCGCAATTCTCATTCTTGCAGAGGGAACTGAACGGCTGATGCACCGAACACTAAACCCACTACACCGAATAGAACGGTGCACTGGAATAGTGGTGCATCGCACTTCTCGAGGGCATGCCTGACTGCCCACTCGCCCTCCTCTTCCTTCTTCCTGGGGCAAACGAGCCCAGACTATTCACTTGTTCGTCATTCGCTTGCCAAGTCGGCTGACAGAAACCATACTTCATTCTTCTATCAGCAAAACACTCACCAGGCCAATTGACTATCGAACAATACACGACATCATCCGGCGAATCGTCGTGAAACGGATTGAAACCGTTCAATCGTGATTAGGAACGTTCAAATCTGGTTGAATCCGGTCAGGACTGATTAAACTCGATTAAAACTGATAGAATCAGTTTCCGATAGTCGCCTCGCTCGAGATTTACTTTCCTTTTCTCCTCCTTCCTTTGACTCAAGCAACTATTGATGGGTATTAATAGTCACTCGTGCGATTCACATCTGCAAGGATATTTCGCCATCGCAACCAAGTTCCAAGATAGCAGAACCCGTTCGATTCTAATTGAAAGAGCTTCTTAGTTCCTCGGTCGGTGCCTCCGCGTAGATTCATCTAGTGGTGATTCATGTACTATCTAGAGACTTTAGAGTGCCTCCTAGTGCCGACTATTGAAAAAAAGAGGATATTGTGTGCTGAGAGTTGTTGCTGCTGCTGATTTTCTTCATCTCTCCCTGGTGAGTGATTGCCTTCTTTGCTGATAGTCTTCTTTGCTAAGTGATTTGCTTTGCTTCCTTCTCTCTTTCGAGCTGACTGATGACTTTTGGAAGACAAAATGAGGATTTGTTTCGAAGTCTAATCGGAGTGGTTGGTTCAACCTAGGGCTTAAGGACTGAAATTGAAGATTACATACCAGTCTTAAGGCCTTCAGGTTCATGATTAGGAGTTGGGATTTATTTCATCTGTTGTCTTTAAAATTTACTTTTGGACTTTTATTTTTTGGAATTAAGGCTTGATTTAACTTTCACCTGATCGAGTTTAGACTTGGCATTTTAATTGTTTCCTGGAATTGAAGTTTTATCACATTTTCCATTGCATTAGAATATTTTGTAAGTAAAATAAAAATTAGAATCTCGGAATTGAACTTGGATCCGTTTTAAAAGTAAGTGCGATCGCAGATTGAGGATTGTTCACTGTATCTAGAGAATGTTATTTTGTCGTATAAAGACTTCCGCATGACGTCACTTCCGCTTCTTGGATACGATGCTTATGGTTTATAATCCAGAAGCAAGAGTTTCCTTCGATTTAATCTCGTAGTAGCTCAAGTGTTCGCATCTCTTAACGAACTTTACAAAGTAAGTCTCTTAAGGATTTTTCTCTTTTGTTTATTTACAATTTATCCACTTCTCAATCTCCATTCTCTATAAGGATTTCTTAACGGGAAAGCAATACCAATGCCGATATCTTCACATCTTGATTCTTCAGTTTATGGCTCCTAAGAAGTAAACCTAAAGGTATCTTGACTTTCTCGGCGTAAAAGAATTTCAAAATACTAATTTGCAATCTTTCAATTTTGCCCCTTTATAATTTGTGGCGTTTTAATTTATTTTTTAATTTTAATTTAATTTTCTATTAGGTGTTTAGAAAAAAATTTGATGGTTTGGAAAAAAAAATTCGTTTTTATTTTCAAGGTGCGTCCTTTTCGAGACTTCAAGTTTGACCAGTAGACTTAAAATTACCGCAATAGAACTGCTTTCTGGCTGGTAAAACCGCAAACATCGCGTGATGAGAATAATGACATATAATTAATATAAGAAGCGAAGTAATGTACCCTCATATGCGAATCAGTCTAATTCTTTTTTTTAATGCGATTTAAGATTCTCTTTTTCACTTTTATTTTTTTTGTATTTTTTTTTCTTTTTTTCTTACTACCATGGTAGCGAATTCGACGCCCTTCGGAGACGACAATGTTCTTGAGAATTTGTATTCTTTGGTTTTGTGGCGAGCATGCAATCATGCGCCCATGTAAACGTGACTCGTATTCACTCTTCGTGCAGGAACGTAATCATGAACGTAATCAAACGTCCGGTAGTATTTTATTCCAAATACTTATTCGATTCACTGGTCGAGATTTGGAACAATAACTTTGAATCACTCGTGTGGAAAAATCTGATCAGATTCAAGAACGTTGACACAGTTCCTTAATTTCGTTCTAAGAAATCTGATTTCCCAATTTTTAAGAGCAAAAAATAAATAACTTGAGAATTATCTGAAATATTTAAATTTTTAATGATTGGATGATACTAATTCTGCATATTAATTTCATATGAAACTAGATGAGAAAATAGTTGAGTGCAACCTTGCATAAGATAGATTTCGTGACTTTGAAGCTATTAAATTCTAATCATATTTTACAACATTGTAGGCTCAATCGAATGGAACTAATGAGCCTTTTAAAGAGGGAAGCGGCTTATCACTAATCTCAAGAAATTATGGAAAATCAGTCTAGCATTTTGAATCAGTGTTGTTGTAGCTCATTATAGTATTATTTGTGCACCTTGAGAGAAATCTGAAACCGAACTACCAATAATCAAAAAAAAAAAGAGGGAAAAAAAGTGATACTCGATAGCCTGGAATAATTTCTGGCGCGACTGTGGAACTTTTATTGTAGTGATTCGTTTCTCGTCGTTTTGCTCTGTTAAAATATCAGATTTTCCAAACTACTGTAGCTTCATTTATTTACAAAACTGACTCACTTGCGTTTACATTTTAGGCGGGGCACTCAAACGCAAGGGTCAAGCGAGTATTTTTATTCGTACAGTCACTGTCTACGACTTGGAATTTTTTCAACGCAATATTATTTTTTAAAAATAATATTGCGTGAAGTGAAAGTGAAAGTCGTAATATTTGAGTACACATGTAATAATAATTGTTAGATTGTAATCACTAATTAATTATCATGTTTCTTCAGCATACTACAAAATAAATAATTCAATAATTTAAAATCCATAATTTAGCCGCGTAAAGTTAATAATCTCAATTTTTTGGCACTCATGGCAAAAGTGGGCGAAACGTAATTAGTTGATTTGAATAATTGCCGTTTTCGTTAATTTGAAATGAAAGTAGTCGCGTTTGGTTCACGGTCGAGAAACATGTAATTCCCTCGACGTACGTCGAAATATACGATACACGTGTCTTCACGTGCAGCAACGTGTAAAATAAAGAGTTCCTAAAAATATACGCAAAGGACGAGCAGGTTGAAAAAATAAAAAATATGCATTCAAGCGATTCTTTCAGGCGTGTGCAACGACAAAGAAAGGAAGAAAAAACATTACCCTCATAAATTTCATAGTTGAGTTTCAGTCAGTCCTCCAGTTTTATTAATTTTTTTTCGTGTGAAGGCGATGATTGCTTTGATGGGCTTAGAAAAATAAGATTTTGTCCTAAAATAATCTAACTCTTGAATCAAAATTAAATTTCTCTCTTTTAGACTTCAAATCTTTCAGTTCTTTTTTCATTTTAGAAAAAAAGTAGGGAATTTTCTTGACGACGATGTGGACAATAATTTATGATTCGCTGGATTTTATTTATTAGAAAATGTCCGTTTGTATCTTTGCCGTAAATCGCCCTCGGGCTCCAAATCCCGCACACAACTTTAATTCGCGGTTCCCTCAGCGCAGTTGTATTTAACGATCACACCAGGTTCTAAAGACAGTGAAATTTAGCGTAATGGTTTCTTTGGGTCGTAACTGTTCCCCTGGCACTTGCACTTATGGGCATTACTTATTTCCAAGATTGTCGAATGAAATTACGACAGAACAAGTCCTCCCGAGAGTTGTATATTTTCAATTAACAAGACGTGATGTCTGACATTCGAATGTTGCAATTCAATCAACTCATGGTCGTTAACATTATACAATTAAGAAACCACTAAGTAAAAGAAACATTCTTTTCCAATTTACATTTAAATTTTAAATTTTACAGATTATGTTCTAAGTATGGCTTTGATCAGTTCTTGCGCGAAATTTAATAGAGTTTTATTACGTCTCTGAAAGTAAAGATTTTTTTTATTAATTAATTAGTAGAATATGTTTGACCCTTTCTATTTTAATATTATTTATTTTGAGTTATTTTAATGATTTTCAACGTCGTCTTTGTTTACTTTTTTTTTGGAGGGGGGGGCTTTACTTTCTTGTTTTTATCAAATAAATCTTTCAACTGAAACTTTTTCATTACGAGAAGTAAAGTTTCACTTCACTTGCGGGCGTAACCACGTGTAAGTGCGCCTACGCATGAAAGCGTCCGCATATAAAAGCCACACGATTGGAGGGTAACGTTCGAAGAAGATCCATGTACAACCATATTTTGCGGATATCCGCCGGATATTCGCGACTGGCTAGAAGAATACCCTTCCAAAAAAGGGCTTTTCCCTCGGATATTAAAAACCCGGCAATGAAAAATCCGCTTTTAATTCTTCCCTTGAGATGGAAGCATTTTATTTTTTATTTTTTTTATTAAAATCTGAATTTCATTTCATAAATCCGAATTTAAACCCTTCCGAATTCAAAAATTTTAATCATTTTTCAAATTATTGTAAATATTCAAGTTGGAGTAAAAAATAGGGAAGATTTAAAAATAAGTATGTATAATCTACATGGAAGCTTTAATGTTTAAGGACCACCCTGAAGTTTCGGCGAGGCTTTTAGAATTTAGATCATCAGTTAGGTCAGTACTGGCAGCAAGGCAGGACAGAAGTGACTCAGGAACTCGAAACTTCTCTCAACCTTTTGGGTTGCGACAATATGACCAAGAGGAATATTCGGCTCTAGGAACGAGAATGACAGAGTCGACACTCAACAGCTGCAGTTCTCTCGACTTATAACGAGAGAGAAAAGAGACAAGGCGGTTAGCAACAAGGCCGGGTGCACCGCGTTAAAATATCGCAATAAGGCATTAAACAAAGGAATCCGGGAGAGGAGCTGAACCAAGACCGCAGTTACTGAAGCGAGACCCGGCCATGGATTTCTTCTTCTGACTTCAAAAATGGCCGACAAAACTATCCCATAGAATCCAAGAATATTCCAGACGAGTCCTAGAATCAGAATCATGAACGCCTATCATTCAGGGGTAGAAGGGTCCAATTGACTCATATTCAAGTTTTTAAATTTGTTCGATCATACTCTAAAAAGGTTTGCCTCTGTAATGTTCCAATTAAAATTTCCCACCTAAAATGACGTTGAAATTCTGATGCCATACTTAGAACATAAACTCGAAATTTCTGATTGATTAAATTCGATTGGATTCAGTTAAATCTTCCGGAGTCTTCTTTAAGTTTTGAATAATTTAAAGAAGCTCCTTGTGATACTAGGTCTCGATAATCAAAAACTCAAAGAACAATATTTAAAATTCTATTTGGGCTATGCTCGTTCGTTGACTTGTCGGCCTTTTAAACGCGCCAATGATCACGCCGAGGACGTTAGTTTAAATTTTAGTCTATGACGAAGGGAAATTCTTTTCTAATTTAAATTCCTTCATTTGTAGTTCCATCAAACCTGATAAATTTGAATACTCAGATCCTCATTTTTAAAATATAAATTAAAAATTTGTTTATAGTATCTTTCAAGTTCCACTAGTTTTTTTATTTTTATTATTTTTGATTGCAATATTATTATCTTTTAGAAAGTGAATTTTAGTTGGGAAAAAAATTATTTCTAAGCGTTGAAGGGAGCAAAAAATGAGGTCTAAAAAATTTAATTGACGTAAAAATTGATCGCATTTGGCCTGGCGAAAACAGCATGACAAGCTTTTTAACATTTTTTGCTCTCATGTGTTTTGGAACGCACGAATGATCGCGGTTGTTAGATGTAGATCGATAAGAAATTAGGCAGAGTCGAAACGAATCGCACGTAGTTTCTTGAAAGGGAAACTAAAAGAACAAAAATTTTCTGTATTAGAATTCTTCGGTGGAATGAGAATTGGTTGGAATTTACTTTTTCAAGACTTCTACTTCTTATAAATGCTTTATGAATTTAAAGCCTCTTACAATATATATTTAATTTGAAAGGCTTTTAATTCAGAAGCTTCAAATTTAAAATATATTTAAAACGTAAACTTTTAACTTGAAATTTTAAGTGCATGTCATTTAATTTTCATGTTGAGAGAATTTATGTTAATTCTGAATGGGATCTCGTTAGATCCTGCAAACATGTAGTACGTACTTGTGGACACTGAATTATCGCGCGGACATTCACCACTCAATCATGGTGGACAATTGTATTATCACTTTTGAGATAAAGTCTGTTAACTTATGCATTTTACTTGTCATGTTCAGAATATGTTAAACATAGGTAGGAGCCACGTGAGATTCTCATTTCTGCATTATGGAAAATGCTATACAATTACGTCAATTACGACTTGCGAGGCGTCGATCTACGATTTTCTCGACACGCAATTCCATTACTCTTCGTTAGTTTAATTAAAATAATACCTATTATTATCTAGGCGAATCATTCCAAAATTTGCATCTCTAATTTCCATATTTATTTGATTGTTTTCAAAAAGCAAAGTAGGACAAGAATTTTATAAATTAATATAATTCACATTACCCGAAGAAAAAGTACTAAGCACTATTTCTCGAGTGATTGATGACCATCATGAATAAAAAGAAACGAACGCGATTTGTTACAATTGCAATTCTTGAGGCAATTCTACTGTTGAGTTCCATCGTTTCTTTTTTACAACTTTCTCTAATTTATTTGCTCGAAAGTATTTTTAAAGAATATCAAATTGAAATTTGAAACCCCTTTGAATGAAAAAAATTGAGCATGGAAAATGGACATTCCTTTTCGGGAATGACAGGATGACTTTAGTGCATTTTAGTACGCCCACTAAACATGGTGAATCATTCTAAGGATGTGTTCACGAGAGCATGTCTCTTCTTAATTTTACTCCAGAGCATACAATGTAGAAATACATTTATCATTATAATTGCCTTTCATCCGCAATAACTTTTTGTTTCGCACGATTTTTATCTTGCACTGATTGTCTGATATTCTCTACGTTCTAGAGAACCTACAATGTGTTCTAATTTCTCGTAATCTCTTCAAATACGTTTTGCAGTTACATATCTCTTTTCATTTTCACTCCTTCATTCGTATGGTAGAATACTTTCTCTTCTTTACCCCTAATTATTTCTATTCAAAATTTTCATTGTCCAATTTTATTTTATATCGTTTCAATTATATTATACATTTCTGAAATGTAAAAATTGGTCGTTGATAATCAATATGTCTATAATATTTCGCGAAAGGCAGTTATTTATAATCGCAACGAAAATATGTAACTGGACAAGTAAAAAGTGAGAGATGGTCGAATGACAGTTCGTAATTCAAATTGTTTTCGTTTATTTTTGGTCATGGGTGTGTCTACGCGTTTATTACCACAGGGAGGAGCCCTAATGTCTATAAATTTATTTTAACCCCTCCACCCCTCATCATCACCCAGTCATACTTGGAATTTCGCATTAACTTAGATTGCAATGTGCCTGCAAGACGTTTCTGTGGATTATTGAAATTTCAAAATCTAAAAATAACTTCATTTCTCTCGAAATTTTGATTATTTTTTATTATCCCTATTTATCCAAAATTTGTTTATCTAAGTACGGAGTATTTAATACAAATTTATGCCTTAAATTTTGTCCAACTGGACATATGGAATCATTTAAGGCTTCTCGTTCGATCGTCAAAGTTAAGCAGAGCTTGGCTCGGTTATAGTCGAATGGGTGCCCATCGCATTACAATCTAGTACTAATTTTCGTTTTTAAACTTGTTTAAGCATTCTGCTTTAACCATGTTTGAGAAATTCATAGAATTTTTACGTTATATTTTTTTTTGGTCATGCAGATATGGTTGTAAGTGTGAAACTAGGTCTTTTGCAGAAACGCGAGGAAGAAATCATCGGTGCTGCTCGTAGTACCGTAATAATAATTGTATCGTCTGTCGCGCATGGACTAAACCGAGGACCAAACGCCTTGCAGTCGTTTCCTTTTTTATTTCTCGCTACCGTTATGCCTTGCCAAGAAAATACATACTTCACAACACGTAGAAATACCTAAAACTGTGGGAAAATTATCCAAATCCGTTTCCTAGTTCCCAGATAATTGTGGCCATTTTTTTGTGGGTCTTGTCACTTTTTAATTATTTAATAAGTCACAAAGAAATATTTGTAATAATTTTTTAAGCATTTTTATTTATTGATAAATAGATTCAGCCCTTGGAAAATGATAAACTTTGACAGAACGCTACTATTTCATATAAAAGTTGTAAAAACTTGGGTTGATGTCTTGAAGTTCCTAGAAGAATGTAGGGAACAGAGATATGAAATTGTCAATTTTCGGAAACGTCTTTTTTGTCTGAAAAGAAGGAATAAGAAAAAATTAGAAAAACAAGGTCTTTTGATAGAGAGGGAGGATTTGTTTGATATTTTTGTGAGAAATACCGGAGTTGAAGTCCGTAGACATATTTCCCCTTGGAAATGAAGTCATATCGTATAGTATGTAAGCCGGTCTCGGCTCTCGAGTGTCGAGAAGTAGCAGGGCTTGAAGCTCGCTGATGGTTTCCTCTTTGCCCCAAAATGAAATTCGTCTGGTAAATGGCGAGCGGAATGCAGCACGACTCATACAAGCACACAGTCAATGTGTCTACTATAGTGCCTCGTGTGAGAATAAGCTTGAATTTATACTATAATTAGAAGCCATACTGGAGTCAAATACCCACGTAAAAAGCAAAGAGCCTTAGTGGACACGACTTTCGTTTAACTTTCCTCAAGCTCTTTGACAGCCTCCGGTCTGCACTTCATGCCTCGTGACAACTCCATGATTCCCATTATCTTATTTTGATTCCCCCATTCGGGAATTTTGTTTGCTTTTTCGATTGCTGTCGCCTCTTTTAGAAGACTAAGAAATGTTAAATTAAAAGTCATGTCTTTTATTTAACTTCTTTCTTCAGAGGTGTTAAATTGAACTCGAGATGTCTTCTTTTTTATTGGAATGAGTTCATGCACTTATTTTCAATTGGCAATAAATTACTTTTAATCCAATTAGTGCTCTCCTTTTCAAGTGAAATAGACTTATTTGGTGCCGGACATTTTCGATAAATGCGGTATTATTTTTAACAAATTATTTCTGAAGAGTTAAGAAACATGACTCAGTGTAACTGATGTGGAAATCGATAAGAATGATTTCCTCTTTTGTTTTCGAGAAAGAAAAAGAAAGAGACAGTTAATCAGTGGTGCTATTTGACTTTAATGATTCCTAGCGGTATCGAACAATATCGAGTGGTGATAAAGATTAGAAAAGGAAAAGATCGAATCTCGCTATTCGTCGCGTCGGAGCCTTCAATTGTAATTGCACGACCTCGAGGCCTTAAATTAGTCAAACTCGTGTATGTGTGGTGTTGACTATGTAGAATGTAGATACGTCCTGGTAACAACCTAGCTCGAGGACAATGAACGCAGAATGAAGTAACGTCGTCGCCTGTGAGACTGAGAAGCAAACGTTTATTTCTCGACTCGGCTTTTTGTAATTTCAGAGAAGCCTTGACTCGTAACGAAGGGACTGAAAACGTACATTATCATAAGCACTACTTCTTTACTGACTTTAGTCTACTTCACTTCTAAAGAAAAGATTTCATTGAGGGTGTTCATCCTTCTGTAATGACTTGCGAACAGTTCCATGACGTTCCATAATGGAAGTTTTTATACAAGTGCTACAATTTTGTTCGTCTCTTTCAGCCTTTGACTCCCAGGAATTTCAGCAATGAAAATGAAAATATCAGAGGAAGTATATTTTTGGTTTGTGAAATATTTTTGGAAGATATGGAAGAAATTGAAAATTTATAATCATAGGCAGAACAAAGAGTTGGATCTAGTTTGCTATGGGAAAGATATGAAATGAAAAAGTTCAGGAATCGTGAATTTAGAAGTTCATTTCATCACTCACGATTGTTCCAGGTGTTTTTAAGTGTTACATAAAGACCGCGAGATTCTGGGATTCCTGACCTTTTCCGACCTTTGAATATCAAACCGATCGCTCGATTCAGATGCTGTTTCAGTAACGGGATTGTTAACCCGCAAGGAGCTGAAAACGCTGAAATAACCGAGAAGTCTATCTGACAATAAGATAAATGTTAATCGAGGAGGAATTCAAACTACAAGCTCAGAACTGTTGAGAACATTTCAACAGGAGAAAGACTCGGTGTTAAACACGATCTTAATTCCTAACATCATTATCACAGATGAAAAATCAATCTATAAATTTCCAATTGGAAATCGACTTATTTATTGGTCATTGTTCTCAGAAATATTTCGAATTTAATTACATACTTTGAGAAAAGACGAGAAAAATTCAAGACAATGGAAGGAGTTCAGCTTGGTTTAATCGATCGTTGGAAAATAATGAATGTTCAGTAACATCTAATTTTAAAAAGATTGTAATGATTAATTAAAGAAAAATGGAGGTAATACAAGTGAATTCTGACTCGGTTTCGTGACCACAAAATTTGAACTCGAACACACTCTTTCGTCCTCGGGTGCGACATCTGCTCCGTGGCAGGTGGTCGACGCTTATGTGCACCATTCGATATATAGGTACAACGATCAGTTTTTTCATTGGTCGAGGGCTTCACGAACTTTACCCTTCTTCGCTTACCTCTGACCCTCTTTTTCGTATTACATTTCACTGCACTTTAAAGACATTCTCGTGTAGTTTCTGCCCGCAGGCTCGAAAAAAGAAAAAACAAATATTGCAGAGTAAAATAAAACAGGAAGAAGTTGAAATAGATAAGAAGAGCAGCTTACTGGAAACTTGAATACATAAGAGTGGAGAAAGAATTTACTTAACATTTCAAAGATGCTCTTTGAAACATATATAAATGCGATAAAAGAAAAAAGAAAATAAAAAGGGAGAACGAGAGAATTTTCTATTTTCATCAAGGCGGGATTAATTTTGAATCTGAGTTCCCGGAAGTGGTACTGGCAATCATTGTCAGACACGAGAATATGAACAGCACTCCCCTGTTTCATCGTCTGGCACTATGCGCCCGAAATACTTAGTCCTAAAATGACAGTACCCAGCCTTATCACACGTGCACTGCCTTAATCGGGCGGAAGACATATGAAAACCCTTGAGGGTTCATTGACCCCTGTGGTTTTCACGAACAATCAAAATCGATTGTCCGCAGATCCTTCTCGGATGTCGTAAAATGCCAAATGACTTCTTGTTACTGACCATCGCAACCTCACCCATTTACTGCTTTTTTTCTTTTCTTTTTTTTCTCTTAAACATGCAGGAAATTGAAAAAATTGAAAGCTCTGCGCTCTTTTGCATAATCCGTACATTATGATTCAATAGAATTAATGTCACTATCAAAAAAGAGTTGTATTACCGGCATTTTTCTAGCAATGAGTTTAAAACTCATTACTTGCAATACCAAAGAATAACCTGACCTTTATCGATGCTGCGAAGTCATTTTTAAAAACAAATTCAGGCCAAGGCAGTCGCCAAGGCAACAATAAAAATATGCTGTGCATGAAATGTAGTATGAGACGCGAACGAATTGAACAATGAGCGATTGTCAATTTATATAAGAAGTTAAAGATTTTCATTTATATTTTACGTAATCTACTAACATTTGGGCTTTTACTTTTAGAAACTTCAATTATTTTTAACAAGACACATTTTCTTGTCATCACATCATCACCCTGTTTATACACTCTCCGCTGAGTAAAAATTCCTTTTAGCTGACTAACTCCAAAATAGAATGTGGAACATAGAGACAAGAAACAAGGTCACTTTTATACTTTATCACAGTTTCAAGAAACACGAAACTTTCGGCCTAATTACTTTTTTGTAATTAAATTTACCCAAATTAAATTGCATTCATAATTTTTCGTTTTTTCTTGAGTAACAAGACAAACGCTTCCATCATCTAAATTAGATTACAACGTCCTTCGTTTGGCATGAAAGGTGCAAACAATGCATAAACGAGTTATTGCACTTGTTTGGCTTTGCAAAGTGGTTCATATTTATCAGTAAAGTCTGCATTTATTATTTCCGAGAAACTTTCCTGTACGATTAATCGACCAATTTAGAGCGATCACACCAGTGTATTCTTTACCTCCTCCTTTCTCTCACGTACTGAAATGTATGTACTATGTGCTTCCTTCGAGGAGAAATCTGATACGGGCTGGTTTTATACGAGGTGCGAAATTTGCTTCGGTTGCTATTGTAAATTTCAAGCGTGGCTAGTTAGGCTGGGAAGAAGGATAGCTCTTGAAAAAACGGTTTTTGCAATAAAATAAAACAGTTAGAGAGGAACCAAAAATCATCAGAAGTACTTATACAGAAGAACATATCGATTTAAAACAAGTATATCAAGTAGACAACATAACACTTATTCAATTAGTGATTCAGTCAAAAGGACTTTAAATTCAAAACTTGTTTCCACTCTAATCCGAATGGATATATCATAACTTGAATATATTCATGGGCGGCTGGCTTTGAATGCGATAAGGATCTAATCGCCGGCAGAAATGGAAATGAAATAGTCGAAGGTTAACACGACTCTATTTTTTTATTGATTGTTTTAGAGCGTATCTGCTACTTCGCCCTAATTATTTTGCCAGCAACGAGTGAAAAATGCGAAAGCAAGTTAGTCAGATGCCACGCAAGTTCCGTTTGCTCGGAACGCCGCCACTGAAGCGAATAGGACGTTCCGGTCGAAAGATACGGACAGAATCGAACGTCTGGAGTCTAGACAATCGTTTCTCAAGACACGAAAGCACGTATGCAAATATTGCCATGAGTCATGCAAAGCTCCCGTTAGAAAATCCCTTGAAATAATCATTTTCACCTACATCAGGCCAGTTTTTATAAGTCGGCTTTAAAAATCGTGTCTGAGCTGAGATACAAAGTAATAAGAAGACGTTCTCGCCCATAAAAATAAAATAACATCCTTTTAATCCTGCCTCGCATCCAAAGGAGAAGCCCATGCAACATTTTAATAATTTCATCACTTGGTGCACACTGTATAATTACAGTAATAGCCAGGCGAATATAAACTTGCTAACGAGGATCGTTAACTGCACAAGAAAGCTTCAAAAACTGATATAATAGGACGGAAGAAAGGATTGAGAAACCTGAAAAGAGAGGGCGAAAAACCCTAAGAAGAAAATGAATAGATGCAGTCGATTGGCTTATTCGGGCTTGTGCATTGTGCGGGTAGGCATAATGCGTAATGAGAGTGCGGCCCCAGTTGCGTGGGTGCTTCATTCTTCTTTTTAGTCGCATGTTGTATTAAGCCTGCGCGAATCCGAGAGATAACGATCCCACCAAGGTGGTATCCCACTCTTCAAACTTTAATGGGTCTCGCTTCGTCGCTAACGTGTACCAGTGACTCACAGCATAATTGCAAAATTATAGATAAATGTGCAATTTTGCATGTGTACCTACATCACTTTGTCCAATTTTCGTGTCCTTTTCGTTCCTTGTTTAACTTCCGTGTGATTAAATTCATATTTTTTCTATATAACTTGTGTATTTTATCTTCCTTGGATAATCGATTCATGTTGCAACGCCTACATTGAACTCTTAAGAACCTCCGAAGCATCATTACCCCTTTTTTCTTTGCTCAATTTACAATTCGAAAGAGAAAATCAGACGAACTCGGATCGATTAGTTGTAGTAAAGAGACCTGTAAAGAGACCTGTTTGCTTTAATAAAGCAATTAGCGTCCGATGCATTAGGTTAATTAGAGTCAGTAACCAGATGCCATATTAGGTGTAGTTTGCAAGGCGTGTGCGATCCGAGAGTTCGGAAAAGTCACTTCAGTATCCACATTATGTTGACAAGGCAATCAATTCAAATTACCTATAGTTGTCGAAGAAACGCGTCTGCGTGACTAGTCGCATCACCTTTTTGTCACTCTCTTCCTACATCAAGTTCCCTTTCACTCTCGTTCTCCTTCAGGTTGTGGATTCTTAGCTAGATCCATTTACCTACTCGTTTTACGCGCTAAGTGCATCGACGCCTGAAGTCTGAATTTACCTCCAAAGTCCTCATGGCTACAGACACCTGGCATTATATTTCCTTATCGCAGGGAAAGAGGATTATTACCATAAATCTGTCTTTAATATCGTTACGATTCTCGTTTTTGATGGCTTTACGAGACGATATCAAACAAGAATTGAGATAATAAGCCGCTTTTCGCCTACAGTGTATGGGAGGTTATCGTCGAGATGCTTTTCTTAGAATCAAGTTGATAAAAGTGAATTTAAAGTGCGATAAAAGAGCAGAGAATAAGGAAGGCATATTATATTGAGAATTTATGAATGGGAGACTTAATTTATTTAATATAATTTCTAGAGCGTGGAAAAATAGTGTGGTATCTAAAGCAGCATCGATGAAACAACTTCTGTAATCAAATGTAGAAATTTTTAGTTTCTTATTGATAAGATATTTTATTATTATATTTGCTGGCTTATACTTATTTTTAAATTTATCCTGTCTCTGCAATTTTTCACGTAAAGGCATGTCAGAAAGACAAATAGCAAAGGAAAATCGAAAATAAAACAAAAGGATTTGAGATTGCACGTTCTAGATTTGAGAACGATGAGAGGTATGGTGGATATTGGAAATTGAAGAAATAAAAGAAATCGTCCATGCGGAAGGGAATTGAAAACAGTGGAGTATATAATATTTGTACAATGGAAAAGAGCTGGCGAAGCAAGAGAAAATAATGAAAGAGCTAGTTCCTCAATTGAAATTGGATGCGAGATCTGAAGGACTGAAAAGGAAGAAAATAAATCCTCTTGGGAGAAATTGCAAATAATCACATTTTCCGAGAATCTTGATAGCATTTTAAACTGATAACATTTTAAACTGTATTGCAGATTTTCAATTTAAAATACAGTTTAGAAATAATTGAAACTAAAAATAACCGTGTTTAAATTATCTTGACCCCGAGTTCTTACTTTGCCGGTGGAATTATATTTTCATGGTTCAGCATCAGGTTCGTAGTGATTCATTCACGGGGAATGCGATGTAGCAATGGTTGCGGGTGAAGCATGTCGAGAGAGAAAGAGAAAGAGAAAAAGATGTGGGGGGAGGTTTAAAGATATAAAATTGTAGAGTTTTAGAGAGGAGAAAGAGGGAGAAAGAGAGAGAGGGGGAAAATGGGGAAAAACTGCTGTTTAAGAGAGAGGAGAGAGGAAGAGAGACTAACTAAGGTGCATAAGAAGAACGTAACACCGTAATGTCTGTACGCTTCGCCAATTCACTTCTACCATTCTGCGATTTCCACCTCCTCCGGTATCTCCCGGATGTTACGTCACGATTGACCTGCTGCACCTCCCCAAGACTTACTCGGGAGCCCTGAGACAGCTGGAGCGCCCTGAATCATCTTCAATCGCTTCTTCGTGGTCTATTGGATAAATTGGATAAAAAGGACAAAAAGGATCCAGCGCGTGCGATATCCTTGACCGAGCACTTGCTCACTGCTCCTCACGGCTCAGATGCCTTTGAATTCTTCTTTTCTGCAATCAAAGACCTTAAGTTATGAGCCTTTTAAATTTTTAAAAGCGTTCAAGTTTATTTCCAACTACCTCACACACGAAAAGCAATATTTCATGTTGTGCCTTGCCTTCAACACTTGGAAATTTAGTATCATTATAAGTCAGTTTGGATCTCTTCGATCACTTTCAAAATTGTCCATTTTCGAACGCTTTCGATTAGAAATTGTTGAATTTCTCTTGCTCGGTAGAAAATGTAGCACCTGAGTCATCTTCAATCGCTTAGCTTAAACTTATCCAGCGCCTGCGATATCCTTGACCGAGCACTTGCTGCTCAGCTACCTTCAAATACATAAATTCTCTTCTGCTATAATTGAAGAGCTTTAGAATGATAAGTGGATTGGAAGCACATCACTCAACCAATGCACGAGTCGATACTTTGATTGATTCGTACAAGAGTCAAACCTCCCACATATATGTTCGTGTCGTTTTTTCTTTTATGAAATGGGGTGGGATGAATGATGGGAAACGAAATTTAAAATTGTTTTTTTTTTTTTTTTTTTCCGTTGAAATTCATAGATTCATCATCCCTTAGATTTGCAAACTTTTAATTAAAGAGAAAAACGTTGATAAAATATTAACATCACGCTTTTAAAGTTCGTGAAAAATTTGTGATCCAAAAAGCATAAAATTAAGTTTTTCCACGGGTTACGAAACCCCTTCCATAATTTCTTTTTTTCCAATTATCATTCCTCCGCCTGGATTTTACACTTTTTGCTCAATTACCACGCGTCAATTTTTAAGAAAGCGAGCGAAGCAAAATCTAAGCCGGGACGGAAATGATTCATGGCAGTTTATACTCGTTCTAACGGTCTGACATGAAAATCTCCTATATTCCCCATCAAGTTTAGTCTTCAGACTTGAGTAACCTCATAATTCCACATTTTCTCTTCAAGATCATAAGAAATGTTATAGAAAAACTGGAATCACCATCCTCGAATTGACTTAATTAATTACTCATAAAAATCATGAAATGCTATTGGTATTCTGAGTCAAGATCAAGGTCCCTGAATATTCTTCTCTCCACCTTCTCGTCCGCTCTATATATTCGTCACTCTCGATCATGGGAATCGATTTCTTGTTGGTCCATCGACCCTTGAATCAAGAGTGTTTCTATTTTTATTTTTTAAAGTAAGCCACGCGTGAGAAAATATGGCGTCTGATTCAATATCTAACTTTCCACAGCAATTACGAGACGTTCATCCGATCTATCGATCAACGTCATCAGCCGGTTTATCAGCCATTATTAAAGCTGACTCGTCATAATCGCATTATACTCTGTACTGATATGATGTAAGCGATTATAGCAAATTCGATTCGGCATTAACTTGGCTTACGGGACTACACCGAACCGATCAGACTTATGCTGCATTTCCTCCTGGATGAGCAAATCCCCTCATCCATCTTCGGTCAGGATGGCACTTCAACGAGTCGAGTCTCCGGTCACGCGTTCCATGAACAAGTTGTCTGTGTCCTACGTACGCGCGCTTTCCCGACAAAGCTTATACAAATGTTAATGGAGAGAAGACAAATGTACCTTTGTCGGGACAATGGCGCTAAGCCTGCAGCCATAACGTTGTTCTAGGAGTGGAGCATTAACGTGGGGACAAATTTCAATTTCCTACATGATTCCTTTGAATATTTGTCAGGATTTGTGAGACTACTCTGTTTTCTTATGCAGCGCAAAAACGATATGCTCAATTTATGGATGCACATGTGATCTTACATGATGAATCTTATGATGAATCTCGCGTGATGAAAATTAAGAGTAAGAATAAATTTTGAATAAGTTGTGATGCAGAAGAGTTCTGCGAATCGATAAATAAGATCTGCCACATCCAGAATCAGATTTCCATTTTACAGAACGACCATCGCAATAATCCCTCGTCATCCATTGTGACTAAAAACTGTTCTGCAATTCAGACTCAAATCGACCTGAAAAAATACATTAACAAAAGCAGTGTGCCACGCCTCGAAAACTTTATGCGCATACGCTCTTGAGAGATGAGCTTGGCTCTTTTGAAAGAAAGTTTAATGGATCTTGGCGCTAAAAGAGAGGAATATGATGCTATAAAGATCGAGGAACGCGAGATGAGAGAAAAGATTTTATCGATGGAACCTATAATCGCGTTTCAACATTCCCCTCAGTCAAGTTCTGTTTCAACCCTCTCAGTCAAGTTGCCAAGTTCCAATTAAGATAATGGCAATAAAAGCACTTGCTCTTCGTTTTTAATTTTTTTTTTTTTTCATTTGCCTAATTGATGCGCTTGTATGCGAGTGCAAAATATTCCCACTTGATGCTTTCTGATACCGGTTAGCCCGAAGGAAAAAGTTTTCTGCTCGACCCACACGCTGCCTATTTTAATCTAAAGGGGCAGGGCACAATGGTAGGAAATACATTTTACTGGTAGACGTGAGTGACGTTTAATAGTACGAAGGTGCGCCACGTCAAAATACAGAAGAAATTGACGGACCGTTAGCCATGGCGGTTATCGGGAGAAATTTTTCTAATGAGTTATAAGGTCCATTATACTCTCTAAATCTGCATCAGCGATAAATATTTGAACACAAAAACTGTTTTGGTCTTCTTTTATTTAATAACGTTTATTCTCTTCTTTCTTGAAATTCCTTTAATTTTTCACGGATTTATCAGTAGAAAAAGTTACTGAATTTCCGTTAAAATGTGTACTGAAGGACCCAGTCAAATATAACTGTAAATGCGAGAGCCACTGATTCGCAAACTTGTGGTAAAAAATGCCCTTAAGTAGAAAAAAATGTTTAGTACGGCCTAGTGGTAGAAAGTAGTAGAACGAAATATTTCTTCCACTGCGTCTGACCAGAACAGACTTGTTCCACTACTCAAAAATTTTACTTTTTCTACTGAGGCATTTCATTTGAAACTTTGAGCCCTCTAAATTGAAATCAGTAAGTATTTTCACTAATTACATTCATTTTTAGCTACTTAGTCAGTAGAATTAACTGATTATACACATGAAATTAATTAAAAATCAGTTTAGTTCACTATCTAAAATTGAATCAGTGAGATTTTACTGATTCTCTCTTCACGATTTCATTCAGTGTAAGTCAACTGAGAATCAGGGAAATTCGCTGAAATTTTCCGTAGTTCCAGTAGAAGGTTGCCGAAAATTTCAGTAAATTTTGCACTGACTGAAATCCTGAGGATTCCCAGTTCATTGATTAAAAGTAATAGACTTGCACCATTTGCATTAGTATTTTCTACTCATTTCGTGGTGAATCAGTGAAAACGCTGAAAACTCGCTGATTTTCATCATTTTCCTCGTTCCTTATTTTTTTTTTTATTTTCTCAATGTCTGCGGTACCACTTGAGTCAGCTTCTGTAGATAGCCGGCTTAGAATTCACTGACCTCTGCTATCGATCGCTAGATCGGAAAGGTGCGAGCAAAGAGAAACCGTGCGGGGTGGGTGATAGTTCTTGTCGGCGGGGGTAGGGTTGTATTCTTTGGGGGTGGGGGCTCATATTATGTATAGTGGGAGGGGGTAGAGAAGGGTCCGTCTTCTGTAAGAATCGTCAGACGAACGGGGGTGGTGTGACTCACGAACCGGTGCCAACGTTCGGTGTGGATTCCCCGCCAGTTCATCGCGAAACGCCACGCCCGAACATTCGTGGTGAACTTTTCACATCGTCCGGTCGACCGGTTTCCTCGTTGAAGTCAATTCAAGTCGCCAGTCGGTGCGACAGTGCTGCACTCACTTTGCGACTTCCGAATTGCAGGGTTCTTAACTTCCGCTCCAACCGAAGAGATCAAATTCAAGTTGTGATACTGAAACGGTACGGTTTTCGATATTTATTGTGTCAATCTTTTTTTTTGCGATGACAGTGATGGTTTTTTATTGTTTTGTGCAAGAGGATTATTTTATGCATTTTGGTTCCTGTGGTTTGAGGTTTTTTATGGTGAAAATAGGCTGATTAGTGGTTTAAGGCCTTTGTAGGGTTCGTACACTTTACCATTTTTTTAGGTGATCGGATTTTACTTAAAACTATTTGAAATTGACGATTTTTTTAGTATAATGCGAAAGTTTTTGGATAATATTAGTAAACACTATGTTTGTTCAAGAAGTTGACTTTCGAAATTTGATTTGGTAACTGATTACTTGGTTTGAATTAGTTTTAGCAAGATTTAATGACCATCTGTAAGTTTATAAAGTTGTCTTGTATTACACAAAAGTGAGATTGCTTTCTAGAGATAAAAGTAGTGGATGATTAAGACTTTATTGGGGTTTTGTTGGATTGGCATGAATCACTATTTTCTATATATAACTACACCCTAAGGTTTTATTGATTTGTTACATATGAGTCAATCGAAATTTTTCTCAGTAATTATTTAATTTAGTATTACTTGCTTTTTATATACCAAGTTAGTATATTTTGGTGGAGATGAGTAACTTTTATTAGAAATACATATGGGGAAACTTTAAAACTTTGTGAAAGTATAGCAATCGAGTGCTTGAATAATTTATTTCGGTACTTTACGAACACATTAGTTCTGAAATTCTATCACAATTTCCAATTTCCTTTACATATATGTAAGTACTTTTCCACCCTTGCAATAGGAATTAAATTTGAATTTATTATACTCATCCCGTTACTTTCTTTCTATTAAATTATAAAAATCTTCAAATTATACGCTCTGAAAGAATGAAAATCTTAACATCTCAATATTGCAAGCTTATTTATAAATTGAAGTTATAATATAAACTCAATACAATTCAAAATATTTTCCCTGATTTCGTATTAATTATAATCTAACCTTGTGATTTGAATGACATGGGAAAATGCCTTGTAATATTTTTATTTCACTTATTATATTATTATATAAGAGTTAGTCATCACGGAAAGAGTTGACTGGAATTTTATGGGGCTTAAAATAGAATTGAGCAATTGAGGCCCTTTTAATTACGTATTCGCATGACGAGTACATTCGTCCACGTAGTTTCGATCTTGTCCAGCTTTCACACACTAACAACTTCTAGCGAGGTTGGTAATCCAATATTTCCGTGTAATTTAAAGCGTCTTGTTTCTGACAAGTACGCATGATACATGGATTATGTTGTAGGGGTACGGCACTCTTTTTATTGTTAATCGTACCGACTGAGGAAAAGTTACGCCTTGTCTTAGATTTCGCTTCGGAGACTATTTCTTGGCATCGACGAAAATGTTTACAATTTTGAAGAAGTCCTCTTATGAGTAAAATTGAAATACCTTTCTAATTCTTATAATAATGGATGTTTGCTCCAAACATTATTAACTTTTTATAAGAAACGAAATTAAGCTTTCAATATTTGTTTTATTTCTTCACTGTAACTCTCTTCTCGGTACATTAAGTTCCATGAAAGAATCCTTTCTTTCGATTATGTAATGAGCATTCCTTACAAAAAAGAGCAATTGATTCATTGTCAGTAATTAGGATTATTCACGCGATATATCTTGCTTTGATCGAATTCTGTTGACTCATCGTGTTGGCAAGTCTATGCCAAACCGGGGGTCGAAGGGCGTGTCACGTGTCCATAGAGGGAGATATTTGTATAACTCAATGGACATTCACGCACATATCATGCCTCCCTCCTTATGTGCTGAACGCACTTTAAACCCCTAAGTAGAAATTGATTTGTCCCAAAACGAAGGTCTAGTTACACCAAAAATATTCGTGTTCCGTGCTATGGTTTCAAAAACCTCAAATATGTATCAAATTTTTTATGCACAGCATTTCGATGTAAAAAAAAGGAAGATGTAGTTATATTAGAATAAAGTTATGATATGAAAAAGAGTTTCTAAATCTAGGAATGATATTTCCGATTGACACACTCTATTTTGTATTCTCTCAGAAATGACAAATATATTATCTGCGTCTATGACTCTTTAGCCTCGATATTTGCTAGAATAATTATAGAAAGCTAGTCACCCTGAATGATTGGATTAACCATCGGGTCATTTTATTACTCTCGCGGGAATTGCAGTCAATATTATGTCATTTTTTCCTTTGTAGTTTATTTATATCGTAATTTAAATTTGAATGATTATTCAACATTTTATGTTATGCTTTGAATATTTCATACTTAGCGAAATATATCTGCAAAATGTATTTGTCTCGAATGTAAATTTGACTGGAAATCGTTTCCCTGATAGAGTATTGTTCCGAATATATTTCGTGCACCGGAATTCTCGATCAATCGCAAAATTTGCCGGTTGTTGGCGTGTGCGCGTTGAAGCGAACACGTGCCTTTCGATTGACAAATGGAATTGATACAATTAGATAAAATGAATTCGTGTCGTGCCCTATTCAGTATTCACGCACTATTTCTTAATATTTTCTCTCCTTCACGGGAGACATTACGCAACTGGAAAATTACGTTCGCAATGAAAGATTTGAAGGAATAATTCCATCAAATTTAAAACATTAAATTAAAACATTGAAGTTAAACATTTTAGGAATTAAACCACTCAAAATTATACCTCCTTACGGAAATCTTAAAGTCATGAATTACGAGTTCCATTTTGGGTTCATTCATCCTTGCATAAATGAATGCATGAGCACTATGCAAAGGCTATAAAATTACTAAACTGTCATGTAGCAGTCAATGTACTATTATGTAGGATGCAAAATGCAGTTATATGTATGCAAGCTCGTGTATTCCGAGCCTTTGATACACGAGAAGAGAAGAGTTGTGTTACATTACGTGTTACGTTACGAACGATAGATACAAGCACGATGCTCATAATATTATCATCAGATTATCCGCGGCGCATAGATAGAGTGTAGACGACCCCAAATGACCTTGGCAAATAGATAAGCATTTCATCTTCCACAGTTGAGATACGGTTGATTGACCCAGGACTTGATGATGGGAAATTGCATAGTAACAACTTGTTAAACTTCGAAATAGGAATTTCATTAACGACTCTCTTCATCCGAAATTAAAATTCGACATCTTCCCATTAATATTTATATCTTTAAACTTCAACTCATCGGCTTTATCCTCATCTGACAAAATGAAAGAGTTAATGCATCATTTTTTTTTTGACACATGTTGCACGCAAATCAGCCTCTCCGACAATCTTCGCACCCATTTCGTTCCGGTCCATTCTTGGCGGATAAATTTGCATACAGAGCTCGTACATAATTACTTAAAAATTGTTATGGGCGAGGTACTACATGCATAAATATTTCATACAGAGATGTAACGTAAGTTCGTTGAATCTACAATGCATAGATTAGTGTGAACGTGAAGTAATGATGCCGAGCGTGACAACATTAACCAGACTGCTAAAGAACTCTTGAATCTTATTGGACACAGGGTGACGTAACTTGCGAAATTATTAGCCTTCTCTGTTTGTCCACTCGGCAATTTGGTTTTCCGTCATCGCCAAAAATGGTCTGTTAGTTTCAAGGGGATAATCACATGGATAATCGTTATGAAAGCTGTGAATAGAGATGAGATTTCGTAACGAGTCGTTGCCAAGACACTCTTCGATAATTGTGGTCTTTATTATTCTGAGAGGGATTTTCATTTCGATTTATGTATCTTTTTTATCTTCTGCTTGATGCTCTCTATTTCGGTCAAAAAATTTTTAATTTCAGAATTTAGGATTTAAGACAGCGCAATTCAAAAAATAGGACAAAGTAGGATGACACTAAGCATTGAAATTTTTTAATTTTTATTTACAGATCTTCCTTGGACTAAGTCGAAAACCTAGAAAGTCACCCTAGAAAGATTGCATCTAAAAATTAGGTAGAATTAATTATACTAAAAGAGTCAAGCCCCCATTCGGTCCCACCCATTCATAAATCCGACTCAAATCCGACGAGTGGCATTAAATTCATTAACACATGAAAATGTGCTCGTTCCAACTTCCACCCCCTGCTCCCTAGTCCTCAACCATCTCCTGTTGAGTTCCCTCGATCTTATTTTACTTTAGATCGCACAGATGTCCAAGCATATTCACATTTTTTATAATTTTTTTTTATTACTTTTCTATTTTTATTTTTAAATTCTCCCATGCCCGGCTTTATCGCGATTCGTCTGTGTCAGGATTTTTAACATCCAGTGATAAAAGACTCGAGTTGGTAAGGCAGAAAGGGTTACGACCCCACGTGGGTAACTAAGGCGAGTTGTCTTTTAGTGAAGCGCCAGCGGAACGGACGGGAATCAAGAGCAAAAAAAAAAATAAAAATAAAAAGCGAGAAGATAGAACGAGAGAAATAGCGGTGGATATAAAGTGGTACAGGGAAATGGAATAAGACCGAAAAGGAGGAACAAGACAGTTACGCAGGCGTTTCGACGAGTTCAACGCTCTAAACCTCCAGAAATCCAGAATCCATAGGCTCGATTTTTCATGCTTCATTCGATAATTTAGACAATGTCTTCAAATTCTTCCAATATGCACTTTAAAAGATCTTATCCGTTTTTAAATCCAACCAGCTTCGAATGGTAAAAAATAATTTAAGATTTGAATTTCGCACCAAAAATGGTCGAAATTTACGCGCCAAATTCAAAAGTTAAATCTTTGAAAATTTGCATTCCATTTGCTCTGTTTGCAAACAGACGGAGCTAGATTGTATAATAATAAAAAAGATGGATTTAATAAAAAATATTTATTATTGCGAACGTAAAGGTGAAAAGCCAAATTTACCCTTTATGGTAATTACCACATGCCCTTAATCGAAAAATCAGAACAAAAGTTTAATAAAACTTGCAAAATAGAAGTTTGGTAATAAAATTCCCTTCCTAGAGATTTAATGACCTTTATTGGATGGCATGTTGCAGGGTATAATATTGTGTAAGTGTGTCTCGAATATAAATCAAAACTTCTCAACTCGACCCCTAGAAGCCAGCGGGATAACAAGGGATGAAGAGATTAAAATGAATAGGGCGCTTCTGTGGATATCATTAACTATCAAAAGTGATTGCTGATCTTATATTTATGATATATCTTCTCCCTTGTACCAAACTTGAGTGTTCGTGTGCCTCCAGTCTTGTACATTTCATGGTACAATTAGCCTCCTGTCTCGATTGGCCCTAAAGTCTAAAATGCACTTTCTCTCTTTCTCCTCTTCCTCAAGGGTCGTGGGTGGCAGAGCTAAAATATCTCGGGTCTCCCTCAACCGCACTTACTGTCAGAATTTACCACACAATGTCTCAAGTGACACGTGCTCTTGCTTAAATAGAAACTTGAATGCAATTCAATTTTAGAACCCTTTTTTTCTTTAAGAGAAACCATTTTTGGGGGATTTTTTGGTTTTAATTTGAGCTCTTGTTTTATGAAAGTGGAATACGTGGCTTGGAATTTAATTAATGGCGTTAATTCAGATAGGGACAACATTTCGCTTCATTCGAGCACGAAATGTGATTTACGGGAAAATTGAAAATAATTGAATCCTCTGCCTCCGCTGTCGTTCAGCGGTGAAACTCGGTTGATATTGTAATTTCTCTCTGAAATTGATATGTGACATAAAACGCTCAAAATTTTATTTTTATTTTTCTCTTGTTGATAATGATTAATTAATTTAAAAAGTTATTCTAATTAATTTAAAAATTTTTCAGAAAATTACAAAGAGGCGAGTCACTATTTGGTGGACCTCGCTAAACGGTCGCAATCTCAGGACAACATCTCTGTGATCGTAGTCTTCCTGACACATCCGGCGGATATTGCAGAAAAGTTACAACGACATCGGTCGTCCCTTGCGTCGAGAATGGAACCCAGTTCTCCGCAGGACGTCCAGCATCCAGCAAATTACGAGATGAATTTTGGGCCACGAGATGACAATTCAGAGGAGCATCCAGAAAGCTTCAATGCAGTGGATGCTGGATGCTGTCCATACGAGATAAATTTTGTAAAAACGCAACCACGGGACAGGATCGGAGGTCATATAGATCCTAAAGAATTGATCTTCGAAAAACCCAGCAATGGCAATCACGAAAATGGCTCTGCGAATTATGATGATGACGATGAGGATGAAGACGATCTGGGACCTGAAACAGACGTCGACGCCGTCGACGATGCCACCGAAGTGAGAGTTCCTCTTGAGAAAATCTCGCGTGAGCTTTTTCCGGAAAAACGCGATTCAGAGAGCGAAAAATGTCTCAGTGAGGAGGAGAAATTCCAGACTGACTCGCCAGCTTCTCCAGATCTAGAGACTGGTGAGTTAAATTTTTTAGTTTTGATTAATTTAATAAAATTAAATTATTACTTAAATATATTTGAAACAAGCTAACCCTTTTCTAGGAATAATTTCGAAGAGAAATATTTCTAGTCTTTTATTTACAATTTCTCCACAGTTTTTTTTTCTGTACAGAGCTTCTGCCAATGTCAATAGCCTCGGGTTTGCAAAATCTAAATCCGATCCTGCATAGCACCGGAATAACTTTCCTCTTTCCCCCGTCTCTGATGCGTGCACGAGTGCATGTCTCCGACTACCGTATAGTATTTTAGTCTCTTTTGGCGTATGTACAAGCAAACACAGGTACACGCAAAGAACCAGAGATTCCAATTAAAGCCGAGGAAAACCTGAGCTTTTTCTCCAACCTCTAACCTCTAGCCCTTTTCATCAAATTGTGCGAAAGCTCGGCACACATCGCTCGCTTCAATTCAAATTATTTTCACACACTGCCAGTCTGGAAATAATAAAGCTTCTTTTTAGTTTCAGCGGCTTCATAAAATAGTGTTTTATTTTTTTTACGCTTTTAGTCTCGCTGAAAATTAAATAGAAACACCGAGACCGAAAAAGTTGAATTAAAGTGAGGAGATAGCTTTATAGAAAGCGAATTTTTTTTTTTTTTTATAATTTTTTTATATGTACTGAGCAGAAAGGTTCTACGCAACTAAGTGGTGCGCAGTAGAGTTAGACGAGTCCTAAAACTGCGCAAAAGATTTATATGCCAATTATTTTTCAATAGTACTTTGAGGTACTCTGCAGGCATCTCTGTATGCAAATAAATTATCTTCGACAGATGCAACCTTGTAGGAATAAATCGAGAGTGAATAAATCTAGTTTCATTTTCAAAGGCCTGAACTCATCGATAGGCAGATTTCTGAAAAATGTTACCGATTTCGACAGCACGGATCTTGATAAATGATCACAGGGAGGCGCCCACATTAAACTCGCGGGAAAACATAAGCGTGGGATTGACACAGAAATATGTCGATCGGATTGCTCGGTGCATTGCGAGCTTGATTTTTTTTACTTTTTTTTTTTTTTTTTTTTTATCAAAGTCGAACATACCGGTTTCGGACCATGTCCCTATAAGTGTAAAGAGCAGATATTGGTAGCACGCGAATTCTCATTAATATGGATCTTATGTGGGATGAACGGACTCTTATATTCGCAAGAGTCCGGCCCACTTTCTGCTACTTTAGCTTGCTTTAGCTGACTTTAGCTTTCACCACCTTGTGCCAGTCACTGCACTTCCTGCACTGATTGCCGTCCAGTAGTTAGTGAATCAGACCAGATTCGTCGCTTCTTTTGTGGATAGTTTAATAAACGTATCTACGAGGACGGATATAGTTATTTTAATTGAGTATATTAATCACTCCATTGTATCAGCTTCCGGTCAGAAGTCTTGAATGAAATTGACACTCTCGTGCAGCTAAGTTGCGAGGCCTGAAAAATCAAGAATATAGGAAAAATAATTGAATAAATTGCTGTTAATGAAACGATTTTATTATTTTTAATTGGCGGGTTCGATTGAAAAAATTTCATTTAATATGTAATATGATGCACTAGTTAATTTTTATGCAATGGAATGTGCAAGACGATAAGAACTTGTTTAATTCAATAAGCTCTTTTATATATATATATTTTTTTTTATTTTCATTAGAGAGTCTACAGAGTTCTTCGGTGTAGATCCCAGTTGTATTTACTTATTACTTATTCCAAATAAACGACCTGGTTTCTTCTCGACATTAAACTTGGCGAAGAATGTTAATCCTGACATCATACCACCTGCTGTGCTAGCTTTATTACGTGCCAGTTTCCCGTAGAATTCCAATGATGGAACGTGAATATATTATGCTTGTATGGACCTTTATTAAGTGGATTTATTTTCAATATGTACTTTCATAGTAACCAGATTTAAACCAATACATGTAGAAATAGTTACGAACTCCACCAGTAATTTATTCTACTCTTCTCGCGATCTTTTCTCTCATCGCGGATCCCTTCGTACCTATTTCCGAAGCATCTCGAAATATTTTTGGCCTTAGAAGATACTAAGCGGTTACAAACGTTGTCGAGAAAACAAGGCTTGAATGCTGAAAAAGTGTAGCGTGTAAGGCCAATTTTATTTTAGACGAGAATTTTCATTCGCAAATTTTCAAATCCTTGAATTTTTTAGTTTTTATACTATAAAAATAATTAAAATGTCATTTAGAAAACTGAGAACTTGAAATTGTGGGGCTTTCTGAAAATTCAAGAATTTTTTACAGTCTGAACATTTTTAACTATTTATTTTTTTAAGCTTAAACTTTTTTTTTGTATATAGGACCCTTTTGAATTCGAGAACCTTTAAATTTAAATCCTTTACATTTTATTCAGATTAATGTTTGAAAAGTTTTTAATTTTGTTTATTTTTGAATTCCAAGTTTTTCAAATCAAAATGTTTTCAATTACTCAAAATTTTCAAATAATTATATTTGTAATACAAATATTTTTAAATAATCCTTTGAAATATTGTAATTTTATTTCAAACAGAAAGCTTTAATATTTATCTACATATAGAACTTCAACTTGTTATCAAAATCAAAAATTAATCTTTTCAAAAAACTGCAATGTATTCTCTCTTCTCACTAATCATTTAAATAATTCTTATCTATCTCTTATCGCTCGTCTGAAAAAGTGCACTCTTTCAAATTTCGCGCGCTAGATCCGATTGATCGTTTAATGCACTCGCGCTCCATTGGCGGGAAAAAATGGCACTTCGGCCAATGACGGGGAAGGCCGCGGAAAGCGCGTCGAGGGAGGGAGCGCGGCAGTTGATCTCGAAACCTCGAGCAGAAACTTCGTGTAGACATTTTTTCTTCCAAAAAAAGTTTTTTCTCGCGTGTCCACCCTCGTTCTAACCTGTAAGTTGCCTCGCGTTCGTGTCAAGACTACCTCCTCGCCGAGGCATTGAATTTTTCTTGGAGGAACTTTCCGCTAGCTGCGTAAAAATCTCCGCTGTAAACGAGTCCTTGGCAAAGGTACGTTGTTGCATTTGGTCCACCATGGTTGCACGTCGTAAACGTGCTGTGAATTTGAATTTTGAATCGGCGCCGGCCGGCCGGCCGGCGAACCGTTACACATCCGTCTCAAATTAAATTAATTATCATTAACGCCTCCAAGTACCTAAATCTTGTAACACATTCCGTGTTTTTGTTGTTTTTGTTTTTGCGTTTCGGTTCATTCCCGGTTCGCAGTTCCGCCTGGCAAGTTTGCCTCGTTGTGTGTGTCAGGTGTTTCCTCTCTAACAAAGTAGTGACGTGGGAACATCTGGCCCTGGTTCCTTGAGTTTTTTTTTTTTTTTTTTTTTTTTTTTTTTTTTTTTTTTTTTTTTTTTTTTTTTTTTTTTTTTTTTTTTTTTTTTTT
>JAUEJJ010000004.1:8241403-8260308 GCA_032164275.1 Synergus coniferae
TGTAAGATTATCCCATAAGACACAATGTTAAAATCGGGCTGAAGCGCAGCTGCGCCATCAGTCGGGATTACCAGGTATTACCAAGTGGGGGTCATATATTTACGGCCATCTTTGAAAGAGTCGGATAGGGCCGTAAATATATGAATATGTGAATTATCAAAGAATTTAATGAATTTTAAATAAAATAATTTTACTGTCGATGATAACAATATTTTATCATTGTTCTTCAATTGAAATTGTGTTCAATTGAAAACAATTCTAATTACCACTCGTATTATTCGTGGTACTAATAAAAACAACTATGCACATCGCAAAATGTTTATAAAGTTAATAATTATTGGGTCGTTAACTCGATTTTTCGTTTTTTCGGAAGGGGTGGTTTTTGGGGTGGTCGCCGATATTTATTTTGTTGTAGGATTTCTTTGGATTATGAGTGTTTACGGCTGGAACATTTATTTTGCTGAATAAATGTTAATTTTAAGGACTTTGATATGTACATTGGTAGTTTCTCACCCTTAGTATTAAAAATTTTGCTATTTTTGTTCATAGGACCTTTCTTGAGTTACCTGAAGTAATATTGTGTCTGCTGACCCACAGTGCAGTGTTCAAATGATTAGGCAGATAGAAATAGAAAAATATATGTCGTATAAAAGGATTGAAATAATTGTTAGACTTAGTAGTATACTTCTAGAGGGATAGAAAAGGATTGAGATGATTGGATTAAGGATAGACATGGATAGAAAGATAAAGCTTGAAGTGGATAAAATGGATAATATACTTCAAGAGGGATAGAAGAGGATTGGAATGATTAGACAAGGATAGATATGGATAAAATGGTGGAGATTGAAAAGGATAAGCGTGGTATTAGATTGTAAAAAAATTGGTAAGGATTCGCATGATCAGACAAAGGATAGACATGGACAGGAAAATTGAGATTGAAAAAGATAGGCGGGGCAGTAGATTCCAAAAGAGATAAAAAAAAAAATTGGCGTGAATAGGTGTAGGATAGGAAATTATTAGCAAAGATAGACGAAGGATACAGAAAGATAGAAATATTGATATTCAAAAAGAAAGAGGTTATTGTAGATTAAGAAAGAGATAGAAATAGATTGGCATGGATAAGGAAAGATAAATTTGGATACATTTTTCTTTCTGTTTCAATCCTGAAGATTGAAAAAAAATTGAAATGGATAAACTTTCGATCCTTTTGCTTCCACCAGGGTCAAAAGCTTTCTTTGTTTCCCAAAAATTGCTCTTTATTTATTTATTTATTTTTTTTTTTCATGAAGTTTCCACCTGACTTATCTGAATGAAACCGGCGACGTATTTCTCCTTTCCTCCTCCATAAGAAAAACCTCGAGGGGTTGTAGTGCGTCATTTGAACGCAGTTTCATATGTGTGCACAAGCTTTTACATCTATATACATACGCGATGTTATATTCGTCTTTGCCTGGTCTGCTAGGGGGGACTTTGCAAACAGAACGACCATTACATGTTGAGCTCGGAAGATAACTTTCAACAAAGAGCCGTAAAAAGCCTCTGAATAAGAGATGCGGTTTATTTGTGTAAGGGTTGGGTTCACCAGAACAAACCCTGTGTATATGCACTTCACTTTCCAAAGTGTGACTAAACTCTGGCTTGTTACGTCATATTTATATACCCAATTATGAAAAAAGTCATCATCTAAGGCGATTTTTAGTTGAATTTAGAAGATAGAAGAGGGGGTTTGGCTCGGTTGGTGGCATGCTGGATTTATTTTGCCTTACACTTACTTCGTGCAAGCTCCAGGTATTAATTCCAAAATTGGAGAGTTTTTAAAGATTACAGGGAACCTAAATTTAATTTTTTGAATGCTGGATCGATTTCAATTTGTCGAAATTTTACTTTCTAGATCCCTTAATAAAAATCTATGTACATAATCGAAGTAAATTAAAAAAGTACAGTTATAGAGGATATCAAAGGAATAATAATGTTAAATGTTTTTATACAAGTACGGCACTGATTCCAGTCCACACAGTAGACAAGCGTCGCGACGCCGGCGCAGTGGCCGCAGTGCCTTCGATCAATCTCCTTTTCTTCTTGCAGCGAGAGCATATCAAAGTGCCACTCCGGGCATGGTTGCACGGTGGTTCTTTATCGAATTTAAAAGAGATTGCAGCCGGTTCATCACGATGTGACATCAACGTGACATTATAAATAGTATCCAGACACTGTTCTCGTCCCATTAAAAAAATAATAATAAATAAATCTTAAATTAAAACTGGAGTATTACATCAAAAGAGCAAATCAACTGAAGCAACACTTCAAGAATCGTGACTACTACTTTCTGGATAAAAATAATCAGTGTGGCTCTTTAAAGGCGAGGGTGGCTCAGTGAAACGAAAGCTGCAAGCAGAAGAAAAAAAAAGGAGAGACTAGAGGCAGAGAAAGTCTTCAAAAATGAAATGCGTCATTCTCAGGTGTAAAAGAAAGGTCATCACAAATTCGATTTTAATTCAACGAAGTTTCTGAGGATCGTTAGACCGCCAAATGGCTCAACCGGTGTTCGATTTTGATGAACTGGAATATCAATTTGGATTGCGATACCGGGATGTTACTGCGGAGAACGAAAAACGGATCGTTCGAGGTGCTGCGGTAAGGGATGAGAAATATAGGCTTCAATTTTCATTAATTTTAACCAATTTTTCTAAGATTTTAGAATTTTTGGATATGGTTTTTATTTTTTGAAATTCTTCAAATTTTTCAAATTTGATTTGTCCCTTTTTTAAGGCTTTATAAATCTACGCCGGAAATTTTATAGAGCGAGAAATCAGAAATGCAATTCTACTTCTTCTTAAATTAACGATTTTATTTCTAGTGCAATATTGAAATATTCGATTTTCGTTATGTGTGCAGTTGTAAAATATTTAATTTTTAATATAAAATAGCCTTCAATAATCATTTACAATTTAAAAAAAGATTTTAAGTAAAAACTTCGAAAATTGAATTTAAAATTTCATAATTTTACTTAGTGCTCAATTAATGATTTTTCTTTTTATCAGATTGAAGTGTATTTAATTGCATTTGATTGCAAAATATTCATTTTTAATCATTCAGTATGGAATTGGAAAAATTATAAAAGCTTCCGTGACGTCTTGAATTCTCATGACTTCGCTGTCACTCGAAAATGCTCTAGAGTAACAGATATCTAAAATGCTCTATTTTTTTTTTATTATGAACAATAAATGAGCTCACAAAAGATTATCCAGTCCGAGTAAAGTATGCGATTACTCTATCTTTATTGTCACAATGTCACAATCTCTTAAAATAATCCTACTTGATACTTTTAAATTGAATTAACGTTCACGTTCCTGTGATCTCAATTCTTAACTCCTTAACCGAGTAGAGAAAAACTTAGTCTATCAATTTTCCCAGAGCTCTTCTTAAAATCTGATAAATCACTGGAAAAGCAAGTCCAATAATTTTATTAAAAAATATTTTCAAATCAAGATCCAATTTGCCAAAAGTAGTCTTTCCAGAATTGTTGGATCATTATTAAAATGACTATATTATAACTATGAGTATATAAAATGACTATATAAACTCTAAACTACATCGCCTTTATTCCATTCTGCAATGACCTTGGCGCTTTCAAGGTTTCATGCAGCTTTGCGTGTAGATCAACCATTATTTGCTTCCTCTTTTGTTAATGAGTTTCCGTAAGAATGGGTCGTTGAACGCTGATATTAATATTTATTGTTAGAACTGAAATCATTAAACAAGCTTCCAACTCCTTCATAATAGTTTAAACTTTCTAAATATTAGGCATCGTCAGCCAGACTTGTGAAATTACCACCCTGAAATCTAAATCCTAAAACAATCTTCTTTTTTTTCACAGAACGACAACAAGAGTGCGACGAAGAGGAGCATGCCGTATACAAGAGGTGCCGCCATATCCTTCGGCTTTCGCAGGAGACCCACACCAACCGGGATTCCAGTTCCCATAGCGACTTACAGCTCAGAATCGACCATACTCCACCCCAGGTCGAAATCAGCCGGACCAGAACACGACAGAAGACGCGATGAGGACAACTACCATCAAATAAGAACCCAAAACTCTTCTTCAGGACGATCAACACCTCGACTTGCTCCGCCTAAAAAGGAATCCTCGGGCCTTACAGTACGAACAAATCGCTTTGGCTTTCGACATCCACAGGTGAGATACACTGACAAAGTTGCAGACGTTTGCACCGGTAATGTCGGTCATTTTAATCAGGAGAAACTGCATCAACATGTCACCCAGCAGCAGGTGATTCAGCAACAGCATCAGGATAATTACAATCTGCGACAGAGTAGAGCATCACAAGCTTACAGCAATCCACCAATTTCGAAACCTAAACCCTCTCCGGTTAATTATCCTTCCTACAACAACAATCTGGAAGATCGGAAGGTACGTGGAATCCCAGAGCCTGTCAACAAGTACACTTTGCACACAAGTCACTTGCCTCTGCCGCAATATGCAGTCAGGGTCAACGATTCGAATTCGAAGATTGCGAAAACTGCAGCTAACCAGAGCAGGAAGGTCTCTACAAACTCTAGAGGCTGTTCAAGTTCCAAGGATGGATCTGGAACTGAGGATTCTGGAATTGGGAGTCACCATGGCTATTCGGACGAAACTGACATGGCTCGAGGTCTCGATTTTATTGATAATAGTCCAGCAGGAAGTAGACGAGGTTACACGAGACCCAGGAACCTGAGAATGGTAGTCACTGGGAAAAGTTTTGATGTGAGAGACGTGGACGATGATAGCACTGTGACTGAGATTTCTGTGATCCCTCTGCCTAAATCTTTTGCTAATCCTGCTAATTTAAATACTGGGATTGTAAAGGAGAGAGCAATTCAGTATCAGAGGGTTCTGAATAAGGACAATAGGTATACTGACTCGACTACTTCCATGTCGACAACATCTTCTGAAGGGTATGATGAAGGTCTAGGAGAGGAGAAGATCTACAAGGACCTTTCCGAGAGACAAAGACATTCCGAAAAGATTCCCTCCATCAAGTCCGATTTCAGTCCACCAAGTTCGGATGATCCAGAGTATGGACATGGTGAGGCCATGGCCGATGAGTACTCGTTGAGTTCCAGCGAGGAATGTCAGAAAACTAGTTCCACAGAGCAGTTAAAGACTATTTCTACCGCAGCCAAAAACGGAACTCTGCCCAAGAGTGCTTTGAGATCAGTGCTGCTTACGATTGAAGATCCAGCGTTTGCAGCAGTTGCTGCGACGGCGACGATGCTTATTGACGACGAAACCTCTCCAGTAGACAGTCTCTTTGACAGTCCGACGGTTAGTATTACACAGTCTGATGGAAAAACGAAGAAGGAGAAGGATTTGGATAAGTCGCCAAATGATGATGATGATACTCCTGGGACGCCTACAAACGCATCAAATTCTCTGAGTTTGTCGGAAGGGAGGGAGTACTTTGATGATGAGATTGAAGATCAACCTGGATTGGTTTTCGATGAAACCTTGAGAGCCCCGACGGAAGGAAGGCCCAGGGCTAGTAGCCAAGCGCACACGGAAAATAGCCAGACTGTGATTGAGTCCACACCAAAGACAAGTGAGTATGAATCTTCTGGAATATGTAGATTCACACAATTTTATTCTTATGGTGGTAAAAGGGTGGCCTCATGTCAGAGCAATCGGGGAAATTTATCACTGTTTATTAGTATGTAATTATATCAGTTTAACATGTATATGAGGCATTATTCCTGAACTACCCCAACCTAAAAAGTCATGTTCTTAGATTGTCTTCAAATTCTGAGAATGTATTTGCCTATCCAGTAGTACTTCACAAATTTATAGACCAGGATTACTACCCCGCCGTAAGTGGTGGGGGGTTGAATTTTCCACCCCAACGCTTATGTGGGTAGCTTCAATAGCCTATAACCTAGTTTCTAATTACTCGATTTAAATTATTTATTAGTTTTATAAACAAATTAATTGTTTATTTAAATTTTTTCGTAATTTAGGGTTCTTCGATTTTTTTTAGTCGCAAAAGAAAGCTTGACTTTTTTATCATAAAAAACTATAAACACGAAAATAGATAAATTAATTTTTAATAATATAGAAGGCCGGCTGTAAACAAATTTTATAAATAATTGGCCATATCAGGTGTTTATGTTGCAACAGATAAAGTTTTTTCCACTTAATCAACCAATAATTATAGAGAAATATCACGCACATCAGATTTAGTCATTCTATAACAATTGATGATTGTTTAAACAAATTTAATTAACAAATGCACTGTTTGACTATTTTTTAGAGGTAGAAACTTGGTTTTTTCAACATAATGAAGTATCAATGACTATATTTTAAACCTTTGGAGAGTCTACATGACAATCAACAATTTTAATTGTTAAAAACAATTGTATGAACAAATTTTTATCATTTTAGGTATTTTTTGAAAGAAAAAATGTCAATTTTAATTGTTATTAACAGTTAAAAGTTGTTGTGTACACTCTCTAAAGGAGTAAAAATTAGTCATTGACACTTCATTACTTTGAAAAAACCAAGTTTCTACCTCTAAAAATAGTCAAACAGTGCATTTGTTAATTAAATTTGTTGAAAAAATCATCAATTGTTATTGAATGACTAAATCTGATGTGAGTGACATTTTCCTATAATTTTTGGTCGATTAGGTGAAAAAAAATTGTATCTGTTGCCACATGAACACCTAATATGGCCAATTATTTATAAAATTTGTTTACATTCGGCCCTGTATCTTATTAAAAATTAATTTCTCCATTTTCATGCTTAGAGTCTTTTATAGTAAAAAAGTCAAACTTTCTTTTGCGTCAAAAATAAAAAAAAATCCAGGAACCCTGAATTGCGAAAAAATTTAAATAAACAATTTGTTTAAAAACTAATAAATATTTTTTTGTTATAAATAATAATATAGAGTGAAAGTATGTAAAAATCGGTTTCTAAAACCCGCATAGAAAATTTTAATCGAGTAATTAGAAACTAAGTTATAGGATTTTGAAGCTACCCATACAAGCGTTGGGGTGGAAAATTCTGGGTTTTTAATTATTTCAAGAGATTTTCAATAATTTTAAACAATTTTAAGAGGTTTCTAAGTATTTAAAGGGATCATAAGAGATTTGTGTAGAATTTAAAATATTTAGTGGAATTCATGGAATTTTAAGAGATTTTTAAGAATGTTTAGTGAATTCGAAGAATTTTAAGGAATTTTAAGGAATTTTAAGAAGTTTTCAAAAATTTTAAGTGATTTCAAGGGATTATAAATTTTCTTGTAAAATTTTGAAGGATTTTAAAGGGCTTCTAAGAATGTTAGGTCATTTTTATTTTTAAATGGGATTTTAATGTTTGTCATGGAATTTTAAAGGATTTCGCGAGATTTTTATGATTTTTAAAAGATCTTGTGGAATTTTAAGGAATTTTATGAAATTTTCAAAAATTTTAAGATTTTTATGTATTTTAAGGGATTTCAAAGTTTTTCATGGAATTATAAAGGATTTTAAGAAACTTGTAAAAATTTTAAGAGATTTTAAAGGATTATAAATATTCTCGCGGAATTGCAAAGGATTTTAAAAAGCCTGTAAAAATTTTAAGATCGTTTGACGTTTTCAAAATTATTTTAGGGAATTTTAATATTCCTCATGGAGTTTTAAAGGATTTCATAAGATTTTTTTGTTTATAAAAGATTTTGTAGAATTTTAAGAAATTTTAAGATGTTTTCAAAAATTGTAAGAGATCTTTACGTATTTCAGGGGATTTCAAGGTTTTTCGTGGAATTATAAAGGATTTTAAGAAGCTTGCAAACATTTTAAGAACTTTTGAGATTTTCAAAATGATTTTAAGGAATTTTAATATTCCTCATAAATTTGAAGGGATTTCACGAGATTTTTTATGATTCTTAAAAGATTTTGTGAGATTTTTGTATCCAAGAATTTTTATTTAGAGGTTTTAATACATTTTTGAGAATTTTAAAGTTCCTTATTGAGTTTTAAAGGATTTTACGATATTTTTATAAGCTGTAAAAGCAGAAAGCAGAGTAAAAGATTTTATGAAATTTTAAACAGGGTGTTTACTGTGTGGGAATTTAAGGAAATCCGGGAATTAGCCGGGAAATGAAAAAAATCTCTTAAAACTCCGAGTAATGCCGGTTAAATTTTTGCTACTAAAGAAATATATTAAGATGCATCAACATGAAACATTAACATTTTTTTTTGACAATTTAAGAAGCTTTTTAGTAATATTATAAGCTTTTTAGTAATATTATAAGCTGTTATAAATCTATTAGAGGTGAAATTATATTTTGTAATATGTGGATTTATTTTGTCCGGATGGACACATGAAACGGTTTAATTGTTCTCATTGGATCAACTGAGTTCAGCAGTTCTTGCTCAGTTCTACTCGGATGAGTGCCTTCGTACTAGATGGAGTGTTATTTACCAGATTTTACTCTCGAACTAATAATAGCATTAAATTTTAAAAGATTTAAGAGTGATTTTGAAAAAATTTCAATAGCATTATTATTGAAAATTTGTTCGTATTTTTAATACTTTTCTGGCAGGAAAATTTGTCTGAAAATTAGTGAAAAGTAAGGGAAATGTCAGGGAAATTGAAGAATAATTGAATCTTGTGGCTACCCTCTAGTAATGATCAGCTAATAGGTTTCAAGCTTGATATTTTCATTATTATTATTTTTTTCAGCTTTTTTACATCATCCTAAAAGTGTGGAGAACAGCCCAATGCATTTGCGTAGAGTCACCAGGGCTGGTAGCATTGATACTCTCTCTTCTTGTGAATCGATTGCATCCGATGATTTGATGTGTGATTACGAAAGAAGTGATGCCAGTTCATACGGAGATACCACGCACCGGTAAATATTTTTATTTAGAATAAGAACATAGAGACCCAGTGGGCACGAAATTTGGCGACATCTTTATGACATCGTTACGACATTTTTATGACATCGTAAAGACATCCTATGTCCATGTCGTTAAAATAGGATGTCTTTACGATGTCGTAAAGACATCTCCAAATTTCGTGCCCACTGGGGAGTTTCAAAATATCTTGAAACCTTGAATTTGAGAGTTGTTCACTCAAATTTTGAATTTATACTTATACAATTTTTACTTGTATCAGAATCCACTCGATGCACGACGACGATGAGGTTAATGAATTGCTAAATCTAGAAGCGCAAAGTGGAGAGGTCATGAGAGAATGGTCTTCTCTGATAGGAGCTCATCATGCCAATTCCAACTCTACTAACAACAATGCAATTTCTGGCATCAATAACAATAATCCCACGATGGAATCAGGGTATGTAGAGGTCTCATTCCTATTACTAATATTAAATTCGTAAATGATATTATTAAAGTAGAGAAATAAAAAAAGGAACGTAATTAATTTTGAATTGAAATTTAATCATTCACGAATTTAACTTTGCTATTTTTGTTCGTTTCTGTGTACATTGAACATTTAAAAAAAAATGTGTAACTGAAGTTTAGATTTGGTTGCTAGTATCCGATATTTTGGTGTTTTTAGTTTGCTATTATCCTCGTGAATTATCAAGTTTTTCATTTCATATAATTTATAAATTAATTAATTTCATATAATTTATCGTTTCTCCTTGCTAATTCTCAGCTAGTAGAAGTTTGGAAATTAGAGTTTGACAAAAAAAAAATATTTCTACAAGTTAAAGTAAAATTTAGTATATAAATGAAGCATTTTTTACATCACGAATCACGTTAAAGTGGATCGATAGTTATACATTTGTGTCTCTCCACTTGATGGCAGCACTTTTTCCAATTGCGAGAATAGTTTGAGTGAAAGGAAATGGTTACTGCAATCAAAGCTGCAATGCTAATGCCACATTTTTCTGGAATATTAAGTGTGCTAAGCTGCAGCTTCTTTTTTTAGTAATTGCAACAAATACTGAAGATTTATATTATTTTGTATTTGGTTTGTATTATTTGCATTGTATAGTGCCTTCAACTTGTTTCTATAATTTTATTCACGTTATTAGAATTTATTTTTATTTTATATTTCATTTTATTATACGCTTATAAATATTCGTTCCTTGGTCTCAAAGACATTAATATATAGATTTCCATCGGGATTGAGACTTCTAATCTAAAAAATTAATTTTGATTTAATTCACTAGGTATGTACTAATAGTAAAGAAATTTAGTAAAGAAATTCTTAAAGAATTTATTACATATAATTTATTAGATATATTATTAACAGATTATTAAATAATATGTAAATTTTGGTTTTAAGTTGTGAGATGAAATCGAAAGACTTTAGAGAACTCGTCTTCTGTTAGAACTAAGTAAACTAAAATAGGATTCTAAATGGGAGAGGAGACCCCATAGATGTACAATGTACATGGTTCGCGTGATGACTGATGAATTCCTCTTTAAACTCGTAGACTTATCGTTCTTCGTTTCTATGACATAAGGGCGAAAGTTCCACCTACTATCTAATCATTTTCTTGCAATCTATTACATTTAAAATTTGTCAAGTCTGTCTTCTAAAAAAACTGTTAAATACAATAAAAGGAATCTAAAGGTGTCTAGGGGACCGGAAAACAGGAAAGCCCCAGAAATTTCATTTAAGACTGGGAATGCTTTGTATTTTATTGAAAAACAGACTTTTTTCTACTTTATATTCTTTTTATTCCATTTCTACTTTATCAAATTTTTTTTTGTGCAAAAAATGACTCGTTTATTTTAAAAAATTTTTTTATTGATATTAAAAAAAAATTTTTTTTCAAGAATCACAAAAAGACATCTATAATTTGGTCGGAGGAAAAAAATTTGACCAGAAAAACCCTTGAATTTCAAATCGCCTGATCACTAAACACCCTGGAATCAAAAGTGCATTTCTTAAGAAACATTAAATTTTTAAATTGCAAATAATTCCCGATTGTGAGAATCCAGGAAAATCTAAAGAAATAAAGTCGATTTATCGAGCGCTTTCTGTTAGTTATGAGTCTATAAGCGACCTATAAAAATTCGTGACACATTGTCACGAAAAGCTATTTTTATTTACCAATAATTTTTCCCCTAGACTGAATATTATTTTGAGTGCGGGTTTTTGGATTTTTTTTTTTTTAAATATAGGGATCGTAGCCCTTTTTGTCCTCGAGTGTGTTCTCCCCTATTCATAAAGTATATTATGTGTATTGTATAGTAAGTTTTCCAGCTCACGATAATGTGAAATGTGCTCCCTCCATTCGTCGAGGTTCAGCGCAGCTCAACCTCAACTCAACCTGTTCGCGAGACGCGAACACACTACACAGTCGACTGTCGAGTGCCAGTAGCCGAGGTGTACGAAAGGGCATTCTATATATTTCTTTTCGTCACTGTCGTTTTCGTATTGTTAACATTAAAAACAAAGCTAAATAACAAAATATGAATTAAAAAAAATGCTAATTTAATTAATTTAATCCAAGTCGTGAGTTGGAGTCTCTTGCGAGTCAGAAAGTGTGGAAACCAGTGTTAGTGTCTTAAAATAATTACCATTGTAAGCACCTAGGGTTTGTGTTGTTAAGTGGAAAGCGAATCTAGTAGACAACTTTTGCGATGCAATTTTATTATTGCAAAATTATTGCAAAATCATTTAAATAGAAGTATTTTTCGAAAACAAATATTTTTAGGTACTGACATATATAGAAAAAAATTTAAGAATCGAATGAGAAATTGAGATTTAAAAAAAATTTTGAAATGTTTAAATTGGTTTTTTAAATGGGATATAAAAATTATTTAGATACCTTTAATATAAAGCACCTGTTTTTTAGATTATATAATATTTTTTTAATCTTTTGAAATATTTGATAGTTATCTGTTAGTACTTTTTTGTAGATGGTATATTACATTTTTTTTTTAACTTAAACACCCGATAGTGTTCGTATTCTCTTGTAATATTACGCTTCTTCCGTTTTGTTACATCGCATGTTCAGCATTCCAGTTTCCAGAAAGCAAAGTCTTACTCCATCTTCTAGTAAAATTTACTAAAATCGTAATGTTTAATTAGAATATTTTTAAATTTGTAATTACGTAAAATAAGATACGAAATTGTCAATTTTTTTCCCGAGTTTACTAGATGATGGAAAATGAGGAAATACAATATAAAATCTGGCTGTGCAATTTGAAAATGTACTTATTTTTCTCAGAGAGGAAATTAATGTCTAACAAGAAACTAGTCATTTCTTTTTATCCTTTAGACATTCTAAAATGAACATTCTCTTTTATTACAAAAAAAAGTAACATTTCTGTTGTAAACTTAAAATGCAATTTCAATTATTCTTAAAAATGACGTCAAGTCATTCGTTAGAAACATCTCAAAAAAACTTGTTTATAGATTTATATGAAGATGAATAATCAAATTTTTTCTGAATGATTGAGATTCTTAGAAATATCAATTTTTAATTTTGGTTTGTGAAATGCATTCAAAAATTTCTCTTCTCTGAGAAAAAAATATATTTAAATCAATATTTAAAATGTAATCTATAGATAATTTTCAATTTCTGCAGCCTCGCCCCTAATTTGCTCGATGTTATGCAAAATGTCATTAAAACAGTAAAATCTGTCTAAGTTGTATTCGAAGGTTGTTTTTAAATCCAAGGCCTAAAGTAAATAAATTGTCTACGATTTTCAAGCTACCTCTATCAAAAATCACCCAGCTGATTAGGTATTCAGCTAAAATAGTCGTATATACAAAATGTTGAGTATAAAGTAGTTTCTAAATAGTCGGGATCGATTTAGTTTATATAATTTATGTATATTTAGTTCATACTCTCGTGGGTGGATTATATTACTCTCGATATTACTCGTGGTGGCTTTGCTGCAGGGACCGCTTTAATTCGTCGTGTCAATCAAATTAAGATAGAAAAGAATTGATTACAAAGTTTCATGGATGGCTGAGTGATTATTGAGGCGGTATTTTGTGTTCTAGCGCGCTAATAAAGCGAGTCAAGCAAATGCAAATCGCTGATGATGAGGATGCATTGGATGGTGACTACTATCAACTGACTTATCCTAACTAGCAACTACTACATCGGTCTTGCCAACTAACGTCAACTAAGGAAAAAAAATTAACATCGATCGATTTCGAAAAAACAAGCACCGACTAACGTCCACTAAAAAACACTAACGCAGACTAACAACTAAGATCTACTGAAAATATTTAGCGTCCCGAATCCCCAATTTGCACACGGCCAGGAAAAACGGGAAAAGCAAAGGAAATTCCCTACGAAAGGAAAATCCGTAGGAAAAAAATTTCCAAGGAAAGAAAATGCACAGGCCGTAGAACAAATTTTCACTGCAATTTCAATCACACGTAAAGTAGAAAAAATAAAATTGAAATCTGCGATCGACCTCTTACAGCGGAATTGCAAATGTAATCGTCACTCAGGGTTAATAACAAGGAAGAAAAGTGAAACGTATTTTTCCAATTTCATATACTGTGGGCAATTATTTGAACCGAAAGTTGAATTTGAAATTCATGTTTTCGTACTTATTAGCTGGGACTGTTAAACTCTGCTTAATATAAAACATAAAATATAAAAATATAAAAATATGGAAACTATTTAAATTAAGATTAAATAATGCACTTGATGCTTAATTAATTGACTTCCTTGGAGGGGTTGACAACCCATGAAATTAGGTGTACACTTGCATAGAAATCTACTGAATTATTCTGAAGTCACTTGAAATCTCTTGAAGTCATTGAATTCTTCTGAAATATTTAAAGACACTTGAAGTCTTAAAATTATTTAAAATCTCTTAAAATTAATTCACATTTTTCAATCTCTTTGAAAATCCGTAAAAGTAATTTATAATAATTGAAAATACTAAGAAATTCGTTATAAAGCCATGAATTCTTTAAAATCATTTTAAATTTTGGGAAATCCCTTAAAATTCTTTAAAATAACTTAACGTGCTTAGATATTCCTTAAAAATCCGTGAATCCTTAAATGAAACCTTAAAACTTTTCACAATCTTTTAAAATTTCATAAATAACTTTAAAATTACTTAAAATCCATTGGAATTCTTTTAAATGCCTCAAAATTTGTTCAGAATCACAATTATTCCCTAAAATTACTAAACCTCTACAAAATCTCTTGAAAATCTGTAAAATAACTTAAAATTCTTTTAAATCCTTTGAAATTTTATAAAACAACTCGAAATTTTTTTTAATTACTTAAAATTTTTTGAAATTACTAAATATTTTTAAATTCTTTTAAAATCTCTGACTTCTTTACAACCCTTTAAAATTATTTTAAATCTTCAAATTCCACATATAACTTAAAAATGACTAAAAATCTTTTAAAAACTGTAAAATCAATTAAAATAACTTAAAACATTTGAAATTCTTTAGAACCACTCGAAATTCTTTACAGCCCCTTAACTTTTTTTGAGATCCCTTAAAATCATTCGAAATTACTTTACATTCTTTAATATCCCTTGAAAATCTGTAAAATCACTTGAAATCTTTTAAATCCCGTGAAATTCTCTAGAACCACTCGAAATTCTTTACAGCCCATTAACATTTTTTGAAATTCCATAAAATCACTTGAAATCACTTAAAGTCCTTTAAGGGGTCAGTCCACTTTAGACACTCAAAAAATAGCTATTTTCACGATTTTTTTTTTGAGAAAACTGTTCAGAACAATAATATAAAAGTTATTTGGTTTTATAAATGAAGTCTAGAAATACATAAAAAAAAATTTTTTTATTCATTTTTATTGAAATTTTAGTAAAAATAACTGTAGCGTAGTGTAACGCCTCAAAAATGGGTTGGTGAGGCAGCTCCATCATAACTCAAGAACGGCTTGTCTGAAACAAAAAAACCAAAGTGCTTTGATTCGGTATGATATTGGCTACAGAATGACCCTCGCGTATCAAGTTTCGATGAATAGAAAAAAAATGACGGGTACAAATAGAAAATGTAAAAAAAACGTTTTTTTTTCGCCCATTTTTGCAATAAAAAATATAGTAAAAATTAAATTTTCAAAACCACCGAGTCGTCATCTTGAAGCAAATCATGTCTAGAATATATGGTTAAAATTTGACGAAGATCGGTTTATTAGTTTTCGAGATTTTGAAAACTAGAGCTAGAGATTTTGAAAACGTTGTTTTGAGAATTGGCTCGACGGAGCGCGGTATACTCGCAGGTAGACGAAAAAAGGTATAGTGATGTTCAGGTCAAAAAAAAATATAGTTAGGATGCTCAGATTCTCTTGAAATTTCTACACAATATTTCTAGATATATATTCTTTTGAATCGTGCAAAAAAAATTAAAAATTTCAAAATTATAAAGTGGAAAATCTGTAAAATCTCTTGAAATCTTTTAAAATCCTTTGAAACCATTCAAAGTCCCTTAAAGTCACCTAAAATCACTAAAAATAATTTAGAATCATTTCAAATGTTTACAGAAATTTCAGTAGAATTCAATGATTTAAAAAAATGTCTCGTGACTTCAAAAGAATTCAGGTGACTTTAATTCAATGAAATTTCCTAAATTTAAGTCAGTGAATTCAGATGAATTCATTTGAATTGTCTTCAATATGCTGAAATATCTTAGAATCATTTAGAATATTTAAAAATACTTTGAAATTCCTTGAAAATCCATGAATTGCCTAAAATGGCTTAAAATTATTTTAAGCCTTTTAAAATAACAGAAAAAAAGTAAAATTCACTTAAAATCTCTTGAAATTCTTTGAAATGCCTTAAAATGTTTTAGGATTCATTAAAATTCTTAAAAATTACTTAAAATCTCTTAAAATCTTTTGAAACCCCGCAAAATCAATCACTAAAAATAATTCCAAATCACTTCCAAGTAAGTAGTAACTACAGATGGTCGATGGTCGGTGCGTCGCTCCTAGATCTTTCCAGTTTCTACCCCAATGTAGTGGAGGGGATGGCCACATGCTGGCATCCGTTACAACTTACAAGTGACTTTAAAATATTTCATTTGACTTTAATTCAGTGAAATCTTCTGAAATCATTGCAATATCTTGAAATATCTTAAAGTCAGAAGTACATCGGTGTATAATTAATTAGATGAGTTGTAAACCCCTTCAGAGATAGTTTTGAAACACCTGTTATGCTAATTGCAAGAATATTTAAGTATAAGTTATTGAAAACTAAATATATATCATCAATCCTAAATAATAAATTGTACATGTTTAATAACCGCAAGAATATTAATTAAAAAGGGGTAACTAGATAAGATGAAAATTCTTAAAGATTTATAACTGCTTGATTTCTAAAACCGCCGCAAACGTTTGATACCGTATTCGATATTCCGGCCTCATCCTTAATCCGTTCCGATTAGAGATTCAAGTACCACAATTTATTATTAGCATTTGTATGAACATAAAAATATTTTACACTAATGACGATAACAATCGGTCCTTTCACTTTAGATATATTATAATAAAATAGGTATTATATAAACTCAAGGTAGTTTATAGAGTAATCGAATCCTTAATGTCAATAAAAAATTACTATGTAACAAAAATACTGGACAAAAAGGTTTCGTAGACAATACGAAGTCGAAAAAAATATAATCTTAGAGTAAGGAATTAAGAAGCTCAAAACTGGAGAAGCTAGTATTAATACTGAGATGAGAATAATTATAATCTAAATTAAATAAACTTTCGAGTAAAAATTGTGGTTTGGTATTTTAACCGTGAATTTATTAGGTTTACTTAGTTATAAAACTATTTGAAGATGAAAAAAAATTAATGAAAATTGAAAAGTAACTGGAACGAAAGAGATGGATCTAAATTCGTTTTCTACTTTGACCCACCAGTGGAAATAGAATTGAAGATGAAAATCGGATTAGGAATTAGACTCAAGGGACTTGGATTTATTGAAAAAAAGTGAAAAATATTTGGGAAATTTGAATGGGAGGAGAGACAAGAAAAACGGACGAGACTCCGGAAGCGAGGAAGGCTGAAAAAGTAATGAAGGAACCAACTAATGCAGCCTCCCCTACCAATATGGCATCTGCCAAAGGGTAAATAGCTGCACTAATATCTACAACCCCTATCGTCCTCCTCTTTACACGTACGTGCGTATAATATGTCATTCGAATTTCAAAATTCAAATAATACGCCTCTCAGAAGTTTGAGACCTTCGAAAATTTCACTGTAGTTCGGTAATTTGGTAAAATAACTTAATGATAGAAAAATGTATGAGAGTGTCACACTGTCCTTAAATAGTTGCTGATGATAAATTACTGACCGTGTCCGAGGAATCGTTTATTTTACTTTTTTTTTTTTTTTTTTTTAAGTCTTCTGATTTATTCTGACTTAGATAAAGTATTTGAGAAGGGAATCTTTTGCCAAAAAACGAAAATCCCGAATGTGAAAAAATACCGAAAAACTTATTCCCAAAAATTCAAATTCCCGATATTTCAAGTTCCTGAATAAAAATAATATAAAATATTAGCGAAAATATTTATGAACAAAAATATAAAGTTACCGAAAATTCTCGAAATTTATATTTCCTGAAAATATAAATAACCGAATTTTAAAATTCCTGAAAATTAAAATTCCCGAAAATAAAAATTGTTTAAAATTTCTCTTGAAAAATTTTGTTTAATATTGCTCCAAATTCTTTTTTTCAATTTTGAATAGAAATTATGAAAACAGCAATTTCAAACAAGATTTTCTGAGAAGTTTTGAACAAAAATTTTGAAAACAACATTTTTTTATTTTCGGGAACCTGAATTTTTCGGCAATTTAAATTTTCAGGAATTTGAATGTTTCGTTATTTAACATTTTCGAGAAATTGAAATTGTGGTAATTTTGAACATTCGTTGAAAATCATTTTCTGTAATATTATTCTTTCGGTATTTTTTCACATTCGAGATTTTAATTTTTCGACAACCATGAAAATAGTGTATTGATAGATACGTGTGATTTTGATAAGTCAAAGTGTATTATGTTAGTCTTTTATTTTATTTCACAATTTATGTAATTTTGATTCAGTATCTTTAGGTGTTAAATTTAAAACTTGATTAAACATATTGGAATAATCAACAATAATGAATCGATTTTGAGAACTGAATTTTATACACTCTTATCGAGAGTAACTTAAGGGGTCTACATATTCTTTACAAATTTAAAAAAAAATCGATTTTAATGAATGTTTCTTTCAGAACTTTATAATATCTATAGATATTAATATAAAAATTGTTAGGCTAAGTAAATACACTCTCGAAATACATAAATAAATTTTTCTAAACCTATTTTAGACATTTTTTATAGATAAAAATGGTGATGAATCATACTAGGTTCTCAAAAAGTGCCTTGTTGATAAAAATTAAAATCTCGGAGATGGATTGTCAAAAAGAAAAATTCAAACTGTTTTAGATTCATTAAGTTAATGGCTATAGCGTATATCATACGATTTTTAATTTTTTCAAAAATAACAAAATGGCGGACATTTTTTTAAAAAAAAGAGAAAAAAACGTGTCTTTTTCACCGTTTTTTGAAAAAAAAAAATTTAATCAAAATTTAAAAATATCCTTGATATGTACTAAAGCTATAGTTGTATATATTATGTGGTAAAAATTTTATAAAGATCGATTTATTAGTTTCGGAGATTTTATCAACGAGGCGTCGGAAAACATGTTTACATTTTTTTAATGAAAAATCGTAAACAAATCTTACATGCGTTTAATCAGCGATGGCTGTACCATACAGTTTGCTTTCTGTTGCTTCAAAATACTTATAATACTACATAATACTTCATAATACTCAAAAATCGATTTTTAAAATTTGTAAAGTGAGTAGACCCCTTAATCCAAAGGCTTATTTTATGACTATAATTCTAAGAGTTTAGAAGTGTGTGTGGTCTTCCAGAAACTGCTCATA
>JAUEJJ010000004.1:8260408-8281232 GCA_032164275.1 Synergus coniferae
TTTCTCAACAGCTAAATAAATTGTTATATTTGGTTAGTAATCTGAACTCTAATTGATTATTTCACCTGCACGCAAGCTCCCACATAATGTAAATGGAAACAGGGTTTTGGTGCCCTTGTTTCGTTATTACTCAAGCTACTAAAGCCCAGCCCTGTTCCAAAGACATTTGCCTGTTCTCGCTTACATTAAAAATTTAAAAATTAATTAAAATTGCAATATTTAAAGAAAATACAAACTTTAATGAGAAAACATCAGTGTATTGATATATTTTCTGTCATTTTCAAAAATCGCAGCGAGATATCTTCTTTAGTTCAAAAATAAGAAGCCGGAAAAAATATATATGGTACGGTCGGTATCTAGATAAGTCATAGTTTATCATTTACTCCTGATGAAAAATGCACTAAACAATTGATAATTAGTTTGTTATTAAAAATTTTTAATTAAATGAGTAAAATATAAATTAAATATAAAACAATTATTTCTATCGAAGGTCCAATCGCCAAGCCTGGATTCCGGAGATGAAGGAAGCCTTAGGCTGGAGCGTGGGACGTACCAGCATATGTTTCAGGATATCGTCTCTATTAAGACTATGCTCTTGAAACTAAAGAGGGTTCTTCAGGAGGTAAACTTAAAAATAATTGCATCATATTTTTTCTGTCCTGAATGTTTCACCTTTTGAAGCAGCACATATTTTGTGCTTTTTCTCATATTCAAATATTCATAATGTTTATCGTTTGAATCTGTTTTTCGTTTCTTGCATTAACACGCTTTTTTTGTTCTTGCATTATTTTTTGGTCCTCCTTCGTTTTGCCCTTCAAGTCAGGAGAGAACAGTTTGACGAGGGTACGTTGTGTTTAATGTGTTTCACATTTTGCTTTATCATAATCTGTGATGCCTATTATTCTATAAATTCAACTGTTTTTAATATGCTACTTTTTGTATTACAGGCAGAAACTCTCAACCCATTCGAAAATAATTTAAAGGTCAGTATTCTATTTTTTAGGGACTGGAAAATCTAATACAGGATGGCCACATGTCAAGGAAATCAGGAAAATTTTTATTCAATTTAAATATTTATTAGTAATTATATCAGTTTAACATAGATATTGTATAATAACTATATTATTTTTGTCGTATTGCGTACTATATATAGCTTTTATAGTTTATTCAATAGATTTTAGAAGATTCCCAAGAATTTCGAAGGACTATAAAGAATTTTCAGACATTCTATAAAATGCTATGGATTTCCAAAGATTTAACGAGATTTCCAATCATATTAAGCAATTATAAGAGATTTCTAAGAATTTTAGGGAAGTACTAGAGTTTTTTGATATTTTAAAGGATTTCATGAAATTTTTGGAGATATTAGAAAAAGTTTAGGGAATTCAAAGGATTTGAATGTATTTTAAAGTTCCTTGTGAACTTTTAATAGATTTTAAGAAGCTTATAAGAATTTTAAGAGATTTTGACATTATTAAAATGATTTTAAGGGATTTTAATGTTTCTCATAGAATTTGAAGGAATTTCAAGAGATTTTTTATGATTCTTAAAAGGTTTTGTGAAATTTTTGTTTCCAAGAGTTTTTATTTAGGGTTTTTAATACATTTTAGAGAATTTTAAAGGATTTCACGATATTTTTATAATTTTTAAAAGCAGCGTATAAGATTTTGTGAAATTTTAAACAGGGTGTCGGTTAAATGTTTGCTAGTAAAGAATAATATTAAGATGCATCAACATGAAACATTAACATATTTTTTTACAATTTAAGAAGCTTTTTAATAATATTATAAGCTGTTATAAGTCTATTAGAGGTGAACTTATATTTTGTAATATGTGTAATTTTGTAATATTTTGTCCGGGTGGACACATGAAACGGTTTAATGGTTCTCTTCGAAATTTCTTCAAATTCTGTAAAATCCATTAAATCTTTTTAAATCAAATTAAAAAACGATTTAAAAAAAAAATTGTGAAATTTTGAAGAATTACAGGAAATTTGAAGAGGTTTTTACAAATTTTAAAAGATTATACATTTTTTTGTAGTATTTAAAGGATTTCAAATGATTTTTAAGAATTTTAAAAGAATTAGGGAAACTTTTAGGAATTTCATTGAATATAAACGAAATTTGAAAGGATTTTGTGGAATTTTAAGAGATTTCGATGGTTGTGAAATTTCAAATAATTTCAACATATTTCTACGACTTTTAGAAATTTTAAAGATTTTTAAGTTATTTTCAAGTTTGTCGTGGAATTTTAAAGGATTTAAGAGATTTTTATATTTTTAAAAAATTCTGTATAATTTTATATTTCAAAAAATTTCGTAATGTTTTAAAAGATTTAAAGTGATATTATGTGAAATTCTTGAAAAATTTCAGTAGCATTATTATTGAAACTTTATTTACATTTTTAATACTTTTCTGCCAGGGAAATGTGTCTAAACATGAGAGTAAAGTCAAGGGAAATGTCAGGGAAATTGAAAAATTGAGTCTTGTGGCCACCCTATAATAAAAAAATAAGGAAATCTTTATATTAATGTAAAATAATTTTCGAAATTTCAGAATGGTCTCTTCTACAACCTGAACGAAGAGGGAACGACTGATGCTAGTACGTCTCCTAGCAATGGGAAAGACAATGTTAGCGACGAATTAACTGATCTAAGAAGACAGGTGATTTTCTTACAAGGCCAAGTCGAGGATAAAGATCGCACAATACAATTACTTCAGGTGATTAATTATTATTAATCATTCTTTTTCTTCTTATTTTTTACTCCAAGAATAAAAAATGTAAGAGTTCATAATTTTCTGTTATGATTTCAGTTGCAAATGACGAAGCACCAGGGTTTAAATGGCGTAGATTTTCAACTAAAAACTCCCATTGGTCAGAGAGAGATCAAAGAAACTTGCAACGCGACCACGCAAACAGAAAAGGTGAAAATGATCTCTAATAATTCACCATTCAAGTTTAATAATTATAAACCAGACCAGGAAATCACCAAGTCTTTTTGTAGATACGTCCAGTGTCAGCAGGACCTGGTATGATGCAGTCACTTCCTCAGGATGGCGGCATGGGTCCTCTCGTTAGGTGAGTTTTGCAAAATACAATTAATGAAAGAACAGAGAGTCATTCTAACAAAAAATCTTTATCAGTCAGCCTTTTTTCAAGTTTTAAGAGTGAGTGATCGAATTGATCGAACCTTGCTTTCACTCTTAAACTTCATTTCAGAAACACGTCCTTGTTCCCTATTACGGAAGTTAACGCGTTCCATTGACCGATTTTGAAAGGCGTAAACGAGATTGCGTTTCATTGACTTGTGAATTATTGAATTCGTTTCGATTTCATAAAAAGTTTTAATACACCTGTTTTTAGATAATCGTTTAAGTTCCCTTAAAAGTTATTATATAAAAATTATTAAAGTAATTATTTGCAATTAATTTAAATAAATAAAATTAAACTTTATCATTCAAGTAAGTTAAAAGCTATCAAAATTCTGCTTAAAATGAACCCAAAACGAAAGAATTTGATCCATTTTTCAAAAAGATATTGAAAAAAACGTCAAATTTTAATGTTTTATTAATGTATCAATAACTTTCGACATAATGAACATGAAGTCCGTTAGTGGGTGAAATAATACAAGACGAATTAATTAAGTAAATTAGATTTATTTTAATTGATTCGTAAACAGATAAAGTGAAAATACAAAGGTTACAGTTACGTTGACTCGGCGGTGAGCGAACGCGAATCTCGCAGAAGAGACAGAGATTCGACCGCGTCGCGAGTTCGGGCAAGAGTTCTCATTATCACCTCACCTCATCAAGTCATGGCAACAACTAAAGGAACGGCGTTTAATCGTCCAGGAATTCTTGCTTTTGATTCCACACGTTTCAGATTGAAATCAACAGTAAATATAGCAATCCACGTTATCGATACTACAGAAATTCCATACTCGAGAGATGTGTCATGGACTCGACATTTAACATAATCATCAGTTTATTTTTCTATCCTCATTAAAGCATAATTAATCTGAAGCAAAGTCTGAATAATCTCGAGTGAAATAATTTCACTGGACTTTTAGAGATTTGAGAGAGTATCTGGGACCGAGGACCCTTAATTGCTTATCGAAGGTCGAACGTGCGTTTTCTCGAAATGTGCGTTCAAAATTTATTGGGGTTGACCAATAAAAAAGGGTCAAACACGACATCGTAAAAAAAACTGTTCGTTTAAAGTGTTTGTAAAAAAGTTCTGCAAAACACGTTGAGACAAAACGCACGCCACAAACATTTTTAAATTTCTTGAGCTCATTTTAAAGGTAAATTTTTATGGAATCTGATAGACTTATTAAAGTCTATTATTAAATAATAAGACTTATTAAAGTCTTATTATTTCTCTGTATTGTACACGGGTTAATTTTTTTATTTAAAATACCAGAAAAATGTACCTTTAAAATGAACCAAATATCTTCTTTAAAAATTGATAAAGTGATTTTGTTTCGGGCTCATTTTAAGCAGCATTTTGACAAATTTTAACGTACTTGAAAGAAAAAATTTAATTTTTGATGTAATTAAATTTAAAAGAATTTAAACGATCATCGAAAAACAGATGTATTCAAACTTTTGGCCTGTACTGTAGTTACATTTTAAACATAGAAAAAATTGTTAGGTTTTGACTCACTTAACTTTCTTTCACATATTATTTCATCAATCTGACATTTAAATAACTTGTTGTCGCTGCTCTGGTCCTTCTTGGGTGGTACGAAATGATCAGCTTCAGGATCGGGAAGGTAGAGTCCGTCAGTTTGTGTGATTTGCTTCTGGGATATTTAATTCTTTGTACTTTGAATGCACTTATTTACATTCATTTAAATCATCTGCATACCCTGTGTTCCATTTTTAGCTCTTAGGTCCAAAATGCATGCAGACTAATTTTCTCTCTACTTTTTAATTTAGTTTTGATTTCTGTTAGGTACTCAATTTTAATTTTCAGATAATTCTAGTACTAAATTTAAATATAGATTTTTGAAAAAATTACTCTTGAAATATTTAATACAACTTACACTAATTTGAGAAAGTCAAAAATTGTTTAAAGATCGGTTTAAAGTGCATTATTAAAAAAAGCTCTAATAAAAAACTACCTTGGATATTTATCAAAATATAAAAAACATGAAACGTTCCAAATCAATTTAGAATATTTTGCATGATTAGTGAAAGACAATAAATAATAATCTTCCAAATTGATTTATTTTTCCGAATAATCTGCTAATATTAGGATTTGTCTTTTTTAGTTTTTTTATGCTTTTGTATTTTCCAATGAATGCCCATTTGTGAGTAAATTTCGTGTAAAAGCATTAAAATTTATTTGAAAGTTTAGCGGATTATGAATGTAGCGTCTGTGATAGTTGTTGACTTTTTAAAAAATTTTAAGTATATCGTTTTAAAAAATTAGATAATCGTAAGTCTGATATGAAACTCTCCTCTAAAGTAATTTGCGATCGTAATGCATTCACAATTAATAATGTTTCATGCTGCGATGTTCAGCCATGTGGGGTAAGTTTCTTCGCTACTCCTTTTTATTTATTTATTTTTTTATTTTTGAACCCGTTCTTTATATTAGAATTCATTTGGTAAATTCTATTATTAATTTTAATTTTAATGATTTCCATAATTAATACAGCTTTATTTTTCTTTTTCAAGTTGGAGTGACTTCAGCAGTCCAGGTCACCAATCGATCGCAGAATTTAAGCAAAGCAAGTCTCGTAAGTCAACCGATTGTTCGTTCCGAATGTTGCGTTCGCCCAAAGAACACACATCAAATCGGAAGACTGGATTCACAGCAGATATTTCTTCGAATAAAATCTCTACGATAGACATCCCGACTTCAAAATCCGTCGATTTAATTGTTAAAGAATGTCCCACGAAGGGTGAATCCTTGCCAATAAAATCATCTATACCAGCACCCAGAAGATTAACAACTCCAACGCTTATACCGAGATCAGCAAGAGCTGTTTCTGCAACAGGTCGGTTGCCTGGTCCAGATTTTGGAGGCTATAGTCCTGGCTCCCCTAATTTCAGAAATTCTATTTCGTCCACTCCTAAAATAAATTAATTGTAAATACAGCTTTATAATTTTTAATTTTCATTTTCTGTAAATTCATCTCAACTCTCAATTGCTCATCATTTAAAACTATCCAAGTTACAAATTTAGTTACTTTCTGCGTTATTCCCAAAATTCGGACCCGGCAATCGTAAAATTTGTGGGAATATAATTTTTCTTGTACTTTGATGTAAATTTTTTCATGTATTTTTGTGCATATATCTACATGCAAAATTGTAGATTTTTTTTATTAACTTCGATTCGAACGACCGTTGTGAAAAAGCGAAAACTTGCCGCCCTTAGGTTTAAAATTAATTTATTTGATCGAGCTTTTCGTAGGTATATCAAATTTGTAGAAAATAGTGATATCTGTATATATTTGATTATCTTGGTACAAACGTAAGATTTTTCTTAATCGTACGTAGGTAATTTATATTTAAGTTCAAACTGTTTCACTACGCGGCAAGAAAATATTAATCGAGCGATATTATTATTTAAAGGGGCTGTTCACTGGAGGAATCATACTTCTCGATTCAGAATCAATGTGGAATCAATGAATTGATTTTCGAGTAAACCTTCCCTCGTATTATTTTTTTGCTTTACGTATTTATTAACGTTATCTCAGAGAATTTAAATTATTTTGCACAGAAGTCCAGTTCATTTTTTCTTAAAAGAATTTTATTTTTATATTCAAATTAGTGATGGGGCATCGATATCGTAACATCGAAAAAATCGATGTTTTGCTTTCGATTATCCATGTTTTCACATCGATGTTGACCTTTCGATGTCGATGTGTAAATATCGATATAAAGTTTCAATGGCGATGTTTTTCACATTTTTATTGATTATAAATAATGAAATTTTAGCTTATAGAAATATAGATTCATTATTAATATCGGTCTAATCTATATTTCTATAAATTAAAATGCCATTATTTATAATAAAAAATATAAATGTTCTTCAGCATTTTAAACTGCGCGCGCATAGCGACCAATCAGATGCCGAGTACGACGCATGCGATAGAATTTTGAAAGCAAAGTTCTAGAACTACTCTGAAAACGCTTGTGCAATATTTGGTTTATTATTTATATATATATATATTTTTTTTCAGTCTCGATCGCTCGATTTTAAGATTTTGCATATTTTAATTAGGCACATTCTTATGTATTCGTCGTCTACTTTTTTAGTCGATTAAATACATACTTTGCAGTATTTAAAAGTGCATCCTTTACAAATATTGGTTGTGGAAACTACGAATTTGTACAGGGTGGGTAATTACGAGATAAAAGCTAAACTCTTCGTTTAAGTCAAAGTTTCAGTAAATTTTTCTTATTTTTGTAATTTATTTAAAAGTCTTATAAGATCTTATACCATTTCTGGTGCTAACTTAAGAATAGATTTCTTCAAATACTGTAAGCGCATTGAATTCGATCTATTTTAATTGAAAAATCTATTTTAATTGAAATTCCAATCAATTTCAACGCTTTTTAAGGTTTCACTTAAATTTTTAGAAATAATTAAATCAGGAATTTTCATTTTAAACCGATTTCGATTTTAAATAGTTATTATATTTCTTATTCTCAAGCGCTTACAGTTTTAGATTGAAAAGGCCTAAGAAATTATATCTGACTAGTTTGATTTCAAGAAAGTGAAAGAAAAAACTAAAAAAGCCAAATGATTTATTTAAAAAAACTCTAACAGATAAATGCAGCATATCCTGTAAAACGAAGAAGGATTTTTTACGCTATCATAATATACTTTCGCTGCTAGAAAATAATTTTGTGATGATCAATCGACAATGTACAAAGATTTATTTCTTAATTTTCAAGTTTGTATCTTAAATCGAAAATCTCTTTCACAAAGATCCATTCCAATGCGACAAACTATACTTATAATTAGATACACATCTTTTGTGTAAATTTGAAATATTGTTAAAATTTTTTAAATGATTGTAAACGCAATTCAGTATCTTATTAAAATTATCTTTGATTCTGCAATCTGTAGTTGTAGTGCCATTTGGCATGAGCTAGTGATAATAATGCGAATGCAATAAAGAAAGCGTATTTACTCGTACATTCGTCATGTTTACGTCAATGCTTATATTGTTTATATTTTGTGTATAACTTATTTTCGTATTATTTAGATCAAGAAAATAAAACTAATCTTTTTTATTTTCTATTTGTTATTTAAAGATCCGATTTGTATAAAAAGGGGTTGTTGGCTGCCGAGAGATCAATGGGACGTATAAAATGAAACAAGAGTTCCAATTTTAGAATCATATTGTCCTTTATTTACGTACGTCTTCGAAATACTTGAAAGCAGTAAAAATGTACTGCGGCTATTATAAACAAATTTTCTGAATGTATTTTAATTGACGAATTTCCAGGACTGAATTTCTGCTATTCTCATATCCATTATAAATTACCTGTTCTTTTATTCGAAAAAGACTAAAAGTTATTTCAATTTTATAAGTATAATATTTATTCTATATTACTGAAATTACAAAAGAATTTTAATTCCAACAATATTTATTTTATGTTTTTGGTGTCAGTGCCTTTTTGCAAAAAAGCTCTTAATCAAAGATTAACATAAACTGCATCACACTCGAGCGAAAGAACTTTTAAAAATATTAATTTGAAACCCAGAATAAAAAAATGTTTTTTACTTTTGCATTCGTTACAGGCCCAAATATTGAAATACAATGATTAAATATCATTTAGAAACATTTCAACGCGAATAAAGTTTTTTTTGGGCACATTCACATTCATACGCTTTAACATAGTTGATTTTTTTGAATAAACGAAAAATTTCGTTCCTGCAAATTTCAAATTAGAGACAAATCTATTCAATCACACTCGCGTTTCAAACATTTATCAGGCATATTGTACCAATCTCAAAATTTCTATTGCTTGATATATGCTGATATATACTTATTTTTACATTAAACTCAAAATTCTTAATCTATGTTAACAGGATATATCGAGAACATTGTCATAAATTGCCAAGTTACTAGCATACGTAAAATCACACTCACGCACATGTATTCAATATTAGATAATTACTTTCGAAAACATATTCGGCACTTTCCATTAATGAATAAAAACAAAAAAAAAACTAGATATTGGACTTTCATTGTTACAAACTGAGTTCAGCTTGCTATCTATTTATTAACACGACTGTGTTTTAATTGTTCTTCAAAAATTACAGGGTGACTTACTTCTTTTCTTTGTCCTCTTCTGCCGATTCCTTCTTAATGTTTACTTTACTATCACTACATTTTCCTTTATCACTGTCGGCGGACTCTTTCTTTATCGTGATCTTATTGTCGCTCCATCTGGTATCACTTTTTGACTTGCTGTCGCTTTGTGATCCGTTCATTTCTCCCACTGATCTCTCATCCTGAATCTCTACTACTTCCACCTTCCTGGAGTCGCCATGAACCACTTTCGCTGTCATGTGGTAGACGTTTTTCAGTGTCGACAGGTACGCGTGAGAATCGTTCTGTATTTAAAAAATAACGTTTATTAAGAAATTGGTAAGAAAACATTCAAGGTTAAAGAAAAAAATAGTATATTGTGTATCTAGGGCGAAAAGGAAGTTATTATACCGAGGGTGAAGTTTGACGCCCGAGCGAAGCGAGGAAGTCAATCACATGAAGTATAATAACTTCCTTTTCGCCCTAGGTACACACCATATTTTTTGTCCGACCCCTCCTGAAAATGCGACGTCTAGGTCGGATTTTTTTTATGCCCGCCGTACTCGGATATAAAAGTGGACTTTTACGCCCGCTGATCGTCACTGGTCTTAAAAGTACAACTTTACGCCCGCAAAACTGACCTTAAAAGAAGCGTTTTCAAGTGGGGTATGACAAAAAATACTTTGTAGCCTTACCGAGACTTTCTTGAGCTTATCGTCAGTGTTTTTTAGCTTGTCTTTATAAGATCTAAGATCATCAGATAAATCCTTGATAGTGCTGGACTGCTTGCTGCATTTATCGCTAATGGCAGTGAGTTCGTGTTGTATTTCCAGCATTCGCGTTTCTGTATCAGCGTGAGCGTTTTCAGATCTTTTCAGTTGAATGACTAGCTTTTCGACATCGAGAAGAGATCCTTTGTACACAACAAAACCATCTGGAACTGTTTGACCTTCATCATTTGAGGAGCTGTTTTCTCGTCTAGCTCTCTTCGAGGCTGGTCCACTTCCCACGAATATTGGCAACAGTTTCTTATTTCCTAGAATAAAACAAAGAATCACAAATTAACAAAAGTTGTATTTGAGAATTAAATTTTCAAAAATATCCCAACTCAATCGAGAATTTTACCCACCCATGGCAAGAGATTGCAATATTTGTTCTTCGTCATCCGTTTTTACGGAAATATCCATTTTCTCAGCGTCCTTTTCTTCCTTCTTAATATCTTTGACATCCTCATCCTTCGTCTTATCTGTTAGTTTGCGATAATGCAATGAATCTCTAGTGACGACTTTTTGTACTAGTTTACGGACTTGGGCTCTGGAAAGATTCAATCCGAGAGTATAGATGAGTTCTTCGATATCTTTATCGAAAATATAACCGCAATGGGTTTGATCAAAGTAGACAAAGGACAAAAGCAAGTAAGGATCGTGGGTATAAAGTTTGGCTTTCTTCTTCCTTCCATCCTTGTCCTTATCTTTCTTTCCATCCTTTGAATCGTCGTCTTCAGACTCTTCATCATCGTCCTCTTCATCGTCTTCGTTTTTCTCTCTTTCCTTATCATCATTTTTACTTCTCACTTCTTTGTCTTCTTTCTTGTCCTTACTTCCTTCCCTCTTTTTGTCATCTTTCTTCTCGTCTTTTTTACCCTTCTTATCATCATCCTTCTTCTTTTCATCTTTTTTATCCTTCTTCTTGTCCTCTTCTTTCTCCTTCGGCTTCTCGGGAAGGCTACACAATGCTCGATAAATGCGAAAACCAAAGTCTCGCATTAGCATCTCATTAAAGAGTTCAGCAAACAAAGAAACCTCAAACGAATGTTCCTACGGATAAGCAGTTACATAAATTATTCCCGTTTGAAACTGACTTAAACCAGATGAAAAAAATCTGACTGATTTATTCACCTTTGTGTCCTCTGGTCTGTAGTCTAAAAGAACGCTGAGAGACATCACAGTGCAGTCAAATTTTCCGCTCTTCGCAGTCTTCGATGGATGGACGACAATGTGTGGGGGTTCAGGAAGATTGTACCTCTTTTCGAGCAGAGCACGTTCTCGTTCGTAAATTTTCTTTTTGTCTTCATCGTGCTGAAAAATGTAAATCATTATAAAAAACTTCTTGGTTTATCTCTCTATATTATAAAAATATCTCATACGCTCTTATTGACCTTATTTTAATTCATTTTAAAATAAAAATTTAAATGTTAAAGAATATGAATGATGAAAGAATGAAAAATAAGAAGGAAAAAGACATTGTTTTATTAATATTAATCCTTTGTGGTCATACCTCCAAAAAATAACGTAGTGGTCATGTGGAGTCAAGTTGGCCCCAAGCAGAAAAACAGTTGCTATTATTTAATTAATGGACTTTAAATTTTAAATAAACTTTAGTTTAAGGTTGTTTCGACCTAGGGTCGTGTGAAATCCAATAGATTTTTCTTATTCAATTTTTTTCATGTTGAAAGTTGAAAGAATGCAAAGGAAAAAGAGTGTAAGAAATTTCACTTTTTTCACTAAAAAAAATCCATAAAAAAATTCAATTTTTAGATACAGCGGAAAAGTTTCAATTTTGTACTTTCAAGACAGTATACTTTACAGAAAAAAAAAAGTTTTAGAATGGACCTTGAAAAAAAACTATATTAATTTTGGGCTAAGATTGAATACAATTTTAAGAAAACTCATAAAATCAAAAAGGCAAGTTCAAACATGTAAAATAAAGTTGAAAAGACCGAATCTATTTCAAATTTTGTTTTCTCTTATTTTCTACTGCAGTTTGAAAGATGGCCACAAACTCTACCACCTCTACCAGATGCTCAAAAAAAAACCTGAACATCTTAATTAGATCATAAGTTATACAGGTTTGTAAAAAAATATGTTTTTTTTTTTTGGAAAACAACCTTAAAAATTTAAATTGTCATAACTTCGTGAAATTTGATTTTTTTTCAAAATGGAAAAATACGTGTCACCTTATTTCCTTTGAAAAATAACATATTTCATTGGCGATCAATTCTGTAATTTGAAGTTGCACTGCTTGCCTGATTTGAAATGGATTCGGTTAAAAAAATTTTTTTCAGGAAAAAGTAGAAAAATTTTGTCTGGGATTAGCTTGACCCCATATGACCACAACGGATTAATGGAAACCATATAATTTATCAGAACCTTAAATGACGAGTCAAGGGGTCACGTGATTTTTTTAATAAATAAAATAAAATTTGCTCATAATTAATATAAGATTTAATTTATGCATATTTAAAATAAAAAGAAAACAAGGGATAAAGTAATATACAGTGGGGATTTGCGCATGTTGCGCTTAGAGGAGCGAAGCTGCCCTAGTAAAAATTATAATTAAAACTTTAGCCTGCAACTTACCTCTTTGTTGTCTTTAAATTTTTTGTCATCTTTCAGTTCTTCCTTTGGCATAGGAGAACTTTCCTTCTCGTTTTCTTCAATCTCATCTTGTCGACCCTCCTCTTTCGCTTGTTCCGACTTGATCGCTTTGGAAAGCCTAGCGACCAACTGTGACTTCAGACCTTTAGAACTCAGATTCCTAGCAACGAGCTCTTGACGCAATTCGTTCACCTAAGAAATTGAGAAATTTAGTTATATTTTTAATTTACTAAATAGGAACTGAAAGACTTACATTCATGGATCTGGGATCCAATTCAGAATAGTGAGTGGGGTCTTTCTTTTCCGGAATGTTCTCCTCCTGTAATAAGAAAGACTATGTCAGCGGAGTTGTAGTAATAAGCCTGCTGAAATACTACAAAAACAGAAGCAGCCCCTATAACCTAACGAAACCACTTCCACTTCATTTTTTCACGACACTCTCGCAACATTATGACATATTTCTTCATTCACGATGACCTCTAGTACGATTCAAGAAACTGCTATACTCTCTTAGTGTCCTGGCTCTGGTGTCGGTGTGGTAGGTAATGGGAAAGCAATAATAATAATGTAATAGTAAATAGAAAAGAAAATAGAATGCGATTTTTGAATGACTTGTCAATTAGTTGTCCATCGATCTTTACTCGAAACTCCATGATAATGATTTTATTAAATAAACGAAAGTAGATGCCAATCTCAAAATAAGACGTCTATATACAAATATCTTTCAAAGTTTTTTGCAGAAGAACAATCAACAATGTAGCAGGAATATTCAAAGAGTTCCACAATTTAATTAATATCAACTTGAATGCAAATTCAATTGTTTCAAGTCTTTTTGCAAAAAACTCACGTAGTACGGCTAGAAAATAGTATTTTCTTGAAAATGTTCAGATCGATATGGGACAGATTTAGACAATAAAAAAAGAGAGAAAGATGAACTGTACAATCTCGGAATCCTGTAAATCTGATGAAGATCCGTTTGGCAGAGTGAGAAAACTTTGTAAGCGTAAAAAAGAAGGGAGAAAGACAAAAGAAAGTCTTTGGAAAGCATTAGGATCGATGGTCAAGTATAGCCTACTGAAAAACCAGTTTAGTAATGGGACAACAGTTGCACGATTTAATAATAGTGTAATAAAATGTAAAAGTAATATGGGATGATGTGGGCAGTGCCTTTTGATCAGTGACGGCAGCCTCATCAGTGTCATTGGCAGCATCCGAATCGTCGAGGTTAGAGGCAGCATGCTGCAGCTTTCGCTCCAGTTGTTTCTTATAGTTGAGATGTAGCCCATCCCATTCCAGTCTGGTTGGTACGCATCGCCAAACATCTGGGAGAAATAGTATGACGGTTTCAACGCGAGAGGGCACCACTCGCCCTGACTTGTGGATGGTTTCAGCACGTCTGTAGTAGAGCTCCAAGAAGCGGTACCTGTGCCGCAAGGAAAAACAATACCCAAACGTCAACTGAGGTTAATGCCGGTTAGCGTTACCTTAAATTCTAAAATTTGCTAGTTAAGCCCACGCTCTGCGCACAAAGTCACGCTCGTAGCATACATTATTAATTATTATTTAAAGGACATATCAAAAGAAATTTAAATATGAAAAATGTGACAATGGAACATTTGCCCGATAATCTGCTCAAGTAAGGAAGTACTTCCTGTACCAAGATCCAGGCTCTGGTTTCCTTGTCGCTCTCTTGCACAGAAAACGAATACATACCTCCTTTGAAGAACTCAAGCTATAATCTTATCCTATCAATTTAAAATGTATGTTATGATTATCAATTACGGTTCTAAAATTCTTGAGAATATTTTAAGCAAATGTAAAACTGAACAGAAATCTTAATTCAACTGAGAATTTTATTCAATTCCAACTTGTAATATTTATATAGTTGAAAATTTCACCGACAGAGGACTATATTCCAAGACAAAGATATTGATAACAAAATTCTCTCTTTAGAACCCTAATCTCATCTATCTGTTTTCTCAATTTGAATTTGAGTAATCAAACGCGCCAAATTTTTCTAAGATTTGCATATCTCTGATTATAGTTAGTGATATTTTTAAAGCTAATTCGAGTTTTCCATTATTTTTAAAAATTAATTATGAAATCGAAACTACTAAGACTGACGGAATGAAAAGAAAAGTTTTGAATTGACGAGTGGGTCTTTTAGAAGTTGAAATGAATTTAGAAGTTGACGAATGCAATACAAAATTCTGGATTCATACCATTGAGTACAGCTGGACAGATCAATACCAGTCAGCGCTTTGCAGGTTCTTATAGCAGTTCTAATAAGAACTGACGGATCTTTTTCCGGATTGGGTCCGTCCAAAGAGGGACTCCATGGTCCGCCGATTGCCATCGTTTCATTTTTACCACGCAAACCAACCAAAAAGTTTATAAGTCGAGTTGGATGGATGTAATCACGATCGGGGTCTCTGTCTTCAGTGACACCGCAACATCGCTTGTAGATTTCTTCCATCGCAGGCATTGACATGAGCATCACCTACAAGTTTTCAAATGAAAGTCATCTTTTTTAACCAACTCAAAATTAAATAAACGGGAAAGACATTTCCATGAAATTGGATTAACCTACCTTGGCGGAAAAAAGATAATCCGAATCAGGTGGCTCTAGTACCGCAGAGTTTTCTGTATACGGATCAACGTCTTTGTGCATGACGTGAAACGAGCATGGTTTATTCAAAGTAAATGGTGCATGTGGTGGAAATGCATCCACCCACCTGAAGTTCGTAGAAAAGAAGTCGCTAGGAATGTACATGTTTTGGTACCGCCTTTTTATTTCTAACACATCAGCTTCGGGCCTTTAGAATTGCGAAAAAATCATTAGTGAGAAGAAATTATATGTTAAATTGATATACTATTCAAATATCTAAACTACGAACAGAAATGTATAATTAGTAGATTACATACAGATCAAGGGCTATTTTCGGTATTTGGACCATGTAACGAGGAACGACTCGAGTACGACGACGAGGTCTAGGCGATTTGCTTCTCCTAGTTCTCGAAGGACTGCGCTCTTCCTTTTTTTCTCGTTCCCTGATGCGCTCCTCTCGACGACGTTTTCTTTCCATTTCTTCATCATCGTTCCTCCGATCACGTGATCTCTCTCGCACCCTACCTTGCTTTGTACGATTTGTAGATGAAACTCCACTATTGTTGCCAGAATTAAACCTGCTGTTTGACGTTAAAAAAATTTAAGCAAATCAATAAATAGATCCTAATTGATATTCCTGGTAATAAAGACTGCATTGAGTATTTTTATTCTCATGAATACGCGATTTTTCTTCCGTCTGAAAATCCACCAAGAAGAAAAGAGAAAATGTAAATCCTATTCCCCTCAATCTACTTAGTAAACATTTTTAATATTTAATCTATTTTTTACATCCTTATCAAGTTAATGAGAAGGTATTGGTTTTGTGTGAAAAACGAGTTTCGTTTATTTCATAAAATCTCGACGTTTCAAGACCCCCTGAGTGCGAAAAAATGGTTTTTACGGCGGTGTCCGTCTGTCTGTCGTCGTCACCGTCGTCGTCGTCGTCGTCGTCGTCGTCGTCGTTTCCTGTGTCCAACATAACTCCAGAATGACTGGTTTGATTCTATTGCGGTATGGTACACTTTTTTAGGAACTTTCCAGAAAGATCCCTCCGTTACCCAGTCATTTTTGACCAACGGTTCTGGTTTTATCCATGAAAACTGGTTTTGCGAATTTCATAAAATCCATTTTTCGGCTAAACTATGGAAGATATGACAAAATTTCAAAAGTAAAATTATTCATCTGGAAAAGTTTTACAAGTTTTACTATGAAATTTTTTTGATAGGACATGTACTTATCATTTTATTGATAAGAAACGTTATTAAATAGCAAAACATATGTTTACGGCCACGTTATGGAAAATTCGAAAAAATGTTGCAAGGCAAATTTATAGGTCTAAAAAAGACCTACAAGTTTCATGTAGAAGATTTTTTTATAGGACACTTAGTTTTGGTTTTAATTGCGAAAATTGATATGTATTAAACTTCAGAAAATCTTTGAAAGCACGTCTTCGACAATAAATATTTGTGAATTACAAATCGTGAGAAATCTTTTTATTACTTCGAAATATATAAAGTAGAAGAGAAATTTCGGAGACTCCAAAATCAATGTTTTATCTATATGCAGACACTGAAAACTATAAAAATATCATTTTATGGTCGAACGATAACAAACAGGAAAAAATTTTGCAAGGAAAATTTGTAGTACTAAAAAAAGCCTACAAGTTTTAGTAATAGGTCGATAGAACCTGAAGTAAATTAGCCCTCCTCTTCATATGAATTTAAAATAAGTATATAGATTACAGCATCGATAAAAGCTGCTAAACGCACAAGCGTCCCGAAGGGCGCAAGCTTTCCGAAGGGTGCAAGCGTCGCGAAGCGCGCAAGCATTCCGAAAAAGTTGAGATTTTTCCGTTGACCACCACTTTTAATTTTTTTTGTATTTTTTTTTTTTTTTCGAAATTTTAAGGTTTTCTATACATTCTAAAAATGTTCAGAGCAGTGTTATGAAAAATAAGCTATTAAATTTTTTTTTCAATTGCAAAAGAAAAATAGAAAGAAAACTAATTCGGCCCATGAGTTGACCAGCGCCGAGTGCGGCGCTAGCTGTTCAGTTGGCTGAAGTTCAAAAAAATACATGGGAAAAAACGTGAAACTTCAATGTTCTCCTAATAACAATTATTTTATCGAATTTCTTTTAGGAAACATTAATCAAGAAAGTTTCATTTATTTTTAAAGACTTACTCCCGAAAAAGGTGAAATGCTAGAGTTTTTGACGAAAATTCGCTTTGATTTTCGACGGGAAATTCAAATCAAAATGCTAGTATCATCATTTAAATATTGACAATATTGATATTAATATTTATTGCAATTGTAAAATAAAAATAGTCTAATATTGTAATATTATTGTTAATTATTAAAAATAAATTTAAAATTTTCAAAAATAAAAAAAAATGTTTTTAAAGTACATAATAATAATACGAGGAATTGAATATAAAATTAAAGATTGTGGATGGAATGATATAATCTTATTAATATTTCATTTTTAACCGATGTCATCTTATATCTCGTATTGTTTGTCATCCAATTCAAGAAAAAATTTTTAATTTATTATTAGTAATTAATAATAATATTACAATATTAACACAAAATTTTAATTAACAGTTACAATGAAACTGTTAATATCAATATTTAAACGGTGATGATAGTATTACTATTTTAATGACACGCCAAATTAGTATTTCATATTTGTTATATTGCGCTTTCAAAAAAATGGAATAGTCTCCACTTTCACGCTAAAATCTAAAAATATGAATTTTTCTCTATTCAATCGTAATTACCGGCTATAAGAAGCGAAGAGTGTTACCTGTTACTCGAATTTTCAGAGGGAGGAGGAACAGCGTTGTAGGTTCCTGAAGGTCGGATGGGCTGTTGCTGACGGTTTGATTGATTTGATTGATGAGTGTTGGTGTTGCTATTATTATTACTATTTCCCATAGGGAGTACTTGTATCCTAATAGCGTTCCATTTGAAGGGCATAGAAGGATTGTAAGATGCTTCTACAAGAACGCGATCACCTACTACTGGGTTGGATCCTTTTACACACGCACTGCAATAAAAATGTCGTTATCTAAATTTCCAAAGAGACTTGAAGGAAGTTATTAAGAATTCAACTTTGAATCTTGAAAAGAGAAAAGGTTTGAATCATTGTGTAAGTCAACTTGCCTCGTTTGAAAGAAAACGTCCTCATCCACAAAGCCAAAATTATCATGAACTTTAGTGACAATGCCCGTGAAGACTCTTTGTTTTGTACATGAAGAAGACTGAACGTTTTGTTGCACCTGTTGGGTAACGCCAGTTACCGATTGTTGAAATGCGTTTGTGTTTAACGCCCGAGGAGTTGGATATGAAACTGTGGCCACTTGGGGATATAATTGACCTGCAATACCGGACTGTAGATTCGAATTAAGTTGAGCCATCGAAGCCATTGTTAGGTTTGGCTGTAATATCAAATTGTGTTGTAAACTTTTGTCAAAAAGTCGACTATGAAATGATTATTTAATAACAGACATTCAAGAGATCTACAGCAGAATAATATTTTACTGACAGAAATAAGAATAAAAATCCTGTAAAAATTGTATAACATCATGCTCAGCCGTTAAATGAAAATAGCCCAAAAGTAAAGAGAAATTTTGAAATGAATTATATAATAAAAAACACCTGTCGCTAAAGGCAGATCTTATTCCGACACAATTTCCGCATCCTGGAATGCAAAATAATCTCTTGGTCTCTTGTTAAATAATCAGAATTCATTTCTGATCAAATAGTTTACTAACTTGTTGCAAACCCAAACTTTGCTGGTAGACCTGTTGAGTTTGTTGTTGATACTGTACCATCGGTTGCCCCATAGCCTGGCCCAGCATCTGTTGTTGTATGTTTTGAATTTGACCTATTAAAGATTTATTTATGTTTAGAAAAATGAATGCACTAGTTAATAAAATGTAGTAACTTAATCTCAAGTTTTTCTCGGTGTCAATTGTAAATTAAATATAATATGAAAGTCGTAATAGAGTAATTATACAAACAATTCTAGACTAATAATATGTAGTGTATTATTCAGACTATTCTTATCTTAATCCGTATGTATTTATTATTAAAAGCAGCACTGCGCGCTTCGGTTTGTTAATCGATTTGAAACCAGTAAATAATTAAAGACTTAAACGCGATCTATAACATTTAAAAAGCGACGGACTATGTCAAACTCTTTTTAACAGAAAATTAATAGTACTTTTATTTTTTCAATTATCAACAGATTACGAAACAGCCACCAAGTTTTTATTATGCTACTTTAAAATAAATATTCCTCTATTTAAAAATTAAAACTAAATTTTGAATAGGGCGACTATCAAGTTGATCAGACAATATATAAAAAATAGAAAGGAAAGAAAAAAATCGAAATAAACCATACACTGTAAAAAAAGATGTGTAAAATTACACTAGGAATCATTGGACAAAAAATACCAGATATTTATAGGTTGATATTACCGAAATAGTGGAAAAAACTATAGGACATAGTGTAATATTACACGCAAATGGGAGTAATGTTCAGCTTTCTATACGAAAATCTAATGAAATTACAGTCTGTGGATTATCACAGGAATTGTCAATTCCGCGTCAGTGTAATTTTACACTGTAACTATCTGGTATTTTGTGTCAAATAATTCACAGTGGAATTTTTACACTTCGCTCGTAACTTTCCCACATGTTTGTGAAATTCCTTTACAAACGCAAACAAAATTACAGGGTGCTAGTACAATTACATTATATATAGTGGGCACAATTTACAAGACGCAAAGGAATTTTACATATACGGCACGTAAACATTTAAAAATAAATTACAAATAATTTACTAGTTTATAATACAATAAAACTAACGACAATCCTAACAATAAAATTTAAGATAGAAAGAAATCCTAATGGATTTAAACAAAGATATAATGTCTTTGATTTAAATAAAAATGGTCATTTCAGTGCCAAAAACAATTGATAAATGTCCACATGCCACAAATTTCCATTTGGTCAAATGCGATCAAAAAATAATAATCGTATATTTTATGTCGCTCAATACTCGTTCCTAATTCGATAAAAGTGATCAAATATTCCCTAATTATAGTATACGAGTGTATGTGAGCTTCAAAAAGTCAGTGAAATTTTGTCGTTAGGAATGGAAAACAAAAATTTAGCAATATCCTCACAAACGAAATTACAGTAAACGAAAAGCAACAAAAATAGAAACTTTACCTGAGTTTCGAACCCATGGTGGATTCTTTCCTCCACCGAATGATGAGATATTACTCATTTTACGAGAGATTTTCACTCTTTTAGTAAAAAAAAATTTCACAATTCAACAAATTTCAATAAATTCCAACAAATTGTAAACTTTCTGATATCACGTCCTTCACTTCGGCGCCATGTTACCCGATGCACTGCGATGCACTAACTTAACTCTGCCTATCTGCCCATGATCCAACCCACTCATGGCATGGTCTAGCCATCAGAGGTCCCAATTTCGTCAAAGTCGCGCATCCTACAGATCACGGCCATGTTTGCTACTATAGCC
>JAUEJJ010000004.1:8288603-8317854 GCA_032164275.1 Synergus coniferae
GCTGTCATTGGAAGATGGTCCTGATTGGTTGCATTTTTTTTACTTGCGCGTGGCGAGACCATGAGTGTTTGGATCATAGTAAATGATAGTAAATATGGCGACGTCCATGGTTTTATCTGATTTTATCGGTTTGATTGTTTACATCGTTTACATAAAATTTGTAAAAATTCATAGAAATTGTGTACTTAATATCAAAATGTAAATTTACAACGCGTCACGTTGGAAATAAATCGCTTCACGTCTAACGTAGTATTTATACAATTGTTTATGAATATTCCAACTTGTTCCAACCTACTGTTAATTTACTTTTACGATCTATATGCAGACTATATGTAACTAAAAGTTTTCAACCAGAATGTAGTTTTACGAAAAATGCTGTAAAATGACATAAAATGCGTAAAATGACATAAAACGAATTGTGAAAGTATAGGCAAAGATATAATATCTTTGGTATAGGTAGATCGTAGGATTCGTGGAGTGATTGCTGATTCGCTAATATCTTTTATCGAGGGCTCTGATAGGAGCATTCGCTTTCAGAGAGAAGTTTCATTTTTTTTTCTATATTTGCTGCAGAAATTGCATATAAAAGAAAACAAGGTGCAAGATTTAAAAATATTTGTTTACATTTGCGACAAGAGATATGGAATTTCTAATACCTATTTTGCATCTGCTATAAATTTTTATAAATTGTATACTCTTTGTAATTACACAGTTTTTTTAGAATCATATATCTTGCTCTATCTAATTCAAAACAATTTTTTATGCTTTCAGAATTAGAAGATTTTCATTGCAATTTGCGATATTTACTATTTATTATTACTATTTTTAATATATTGTATATAGATTCTTTTACATGTGACATAACCCTTAAATATTCCTGATAAATTTAATAGATTAGATCAGAGATTATTAGATATGTAAATTTACAATTCGATGGTATATTTACGGAACGTTGTGTATATTTACGTATTTCCTTTCATTTTACTACGTTAGATGTGAAGCGATTTATTTCCAACGTGGCACGGTGTTAATTTACATGGAGTTTTTTTAAAGTATATACATATATTAAAAATTAAAAATATGCGTAGACGACACATCCATATTTTAAAAAATAAAGAAAAAATTAAAGTACTTATATTTCAATGTTTCAAAGATGGCAGCGGGAAAATTTAAATTACCTAAATTGCCTAAATTACATATGAAAATGAAAATCAATGCACCTAACCTAATCTGATTTTGCGCATGCACATTGATTTCCGAGCATGCGCAAATAGAAGTTCTTTCCTCTTTCCCCCCAATGTTTCATGAAAAGATGAAACTTTGACGAGTTTGACGATGAAACTTTTAAAAGAGTCAAGTGAAAGTTTCAACGTTTTAATGAAACGTTTCATTGCTCAACTTGTAATTCTAACCTCTACAACAGTTTGACAGATCAAAATTCAAATTTCGTTACAATCGTAAACAATAAATAATTTTTCTCCAATGAAATTATCAAGCAAATTGTTAAACTTTATTAGCAATTATCCTTAAGAAAACTTTATGTCTTCTGAAGATAGTAAACAAAAATCGGGATGTCTAAATGAATTGAATCGATTTAGCCTGTTGATTATAGTCTAGAACCAAGTTTTGTATAATTCTATTTTCTCATTCTTAATCTCTTGTTTTAATTCTCAGTATAAAGAAGCGGGATGTCTGTAAATAGGCTGAATTTGGAGGAAGAAGTTTCATCCCCAGAACTATTTTCCGACTCAGATCCTGGCTTAAACATGTCCAACATTTTAACTTCCGATGAAGAGACAGTTTCTAATGGACCAGAACCCAGTAATATCTCGCCAGAATGGAAAGGAGTTAGTCTCGATGAAGTTTACAAAGGTCGTGGACCGTTTGATTTTCAAGAGTTGACACCCATTCATGCTTTAGCAACACACACTGTTTTATTTGCTGTAAGTTGTTACTTTTATTTGAATTTTTTACCTGTCTTTTCGCTTAATAATTTAGTTTCCTGTCCTCTTGTGAATTTATCATATCGATCAATTAATTCTAGCTGCCTCTTTCGGATCGTGGACTTCCTAAACCTCACCCGACACATCCTGTCGATAAATGGTGTCCAGGATATGTTCGAATGCCCCATTCTGCTCATAGTCTCTATCCCGTAGAAAAGGTAGGCCTCACTCTAAACAAAAATATTTTTAAAATCTTAAGAATTAAAGTTTCTCTTTTGAAATTTTTCCTTTTTGATCTTAACATTTGCTTATAGGAAGGTAAAAGCAAAGAATTACGACGTCGCTGGGCAGTAATTCAAGAAGCTCTTCTACAAAGTTTTACTTCCAGCTTTCAATTAGAGGCTGCTATTTTCTCTTATAATCACAAATACGCTCAGCGATGGAATTTTTCAGCCTTGCATCATTTCTTTTCCGGGGTAAATGCCTTTTCGTATCAAATTATGTATTATCTATAAAATTATCACGAGAGTATTAATATACTTCTGGATAATAATATTTTTTCTAAATAGGTAGTAGATGAAGACGAAGCGGAAGCATTTTTCACAGTATTACTACCGAAAATAATACAGCTGGCTCTACAACTTCCGATCTTAATAACCGGAGCAATTCCTCTTTTAACTCGACATTCAAATGCATCGATCAGTTTGAGTCAATTGCAAGTTGCATCCTTGCTAGCGAACGCCTTCCTCTGCACTTTTCCGAGGCGAAATTCCACGAATCCACAATCGGAATATGCGAATTATTCATACATCAATTTCAATAAGTAAGTAGGTAATAAGATTTTTGATAGTTAATTGATAAAGATTGATTTCAGTTAAATTTAATTTGCAGGCTTTTCTCAGCGTTCAGAGAAAATACGCCCGATAAAAGCAGCTCGATAATGGAGAAATTAAAGTGCATTTTCCATTACTTTCGAAGAGTCACTTCAAAAAGTTCGTATCAGAAGAAGTTCAAGAATTTCAATTTTAGATATACACTAGACTCCCGTTGTAAGTCCAGTTTTGGTTGGTCAGGACCCATTGCGAGTGAATTGGCCGCTAATATGTATAGTAGGTAAGGGGTTCCGTGGGTCAGGGAAAAGAGACGAGTAGTGCTGAGTTCGAGACGTCCGTCTGCCCCACGGTACCTCTTACCTACTGTATATATTAGCGCCAATTTTAAGACTTATAAAGAGTGGACTTACAACGGGAGTCTACTATACAATATACGTCTTATTCAAATTTTCTATTTCAGCGCCTACAGGCACTATAACTATTCAAAGAAAGTTTATTCCAAAGGAAGATTGCCCAAGATGGGATCTACAGTCTCAAAAATTACCTTCTCTGCACATAACGAGTAAAGGCACGATTGAAACTGACGGAACTGGTCTTCTTCAGGTCGATTTTGCTAATATGTGAGTTTTCAGACTATTGACTATTTCTAAAGTATTAAAATAACAAAATTGATTATAAAAACCTTTTTTCTTTAATTAGGTACGTTGGTGGCGGAGTTCTTGGCTGGGGATGTGTTCAAGAAGAGATTCGATTCGTCATCTGTCCTGAGTTATTGGTAACTATGCTTGTTACAGAAGTTCTGGACGATACCGAAGCGCTCGTTATTAGCGGAGTCGAGCAATTTAGTAAATACGAAGGTTACAGCAACTCTTTCAAATGGGCTGGTGATTTTATCGACGAAACGCCACTTGATCACAGTGCAAGGAGAAAAACTTCAGTCGTAGCGATCGACGCCTTGTCCTTCAAGCAGCCAAATACTCAGTTTAAGATGAGTAATGTGATACGAGAACTTAACAAGGCAAGAATACTTGAACAAAATTTATAGTATTACATAATATCACAATCTCATAGTGTTAGAGCGATAATTATTCATAATTTTTGTGCAGGCTTTCGTTGGATTCAACTGCCGTGATTCTCACAGGGACAATTTGCCAGCTGTAGCGACTGGAAACTGGGGTTGTGGCGTTTTTCATGGCAACCCTCAGTTAAAAGTCTTACTACAATTGATGGCAGCATCCGTTGCTGGTCGTTCGGTTGTTTATTTTACTTTCGGGGATGTCGAACTGAGAGACAGTGTTTCTGAAATGTACTGGAATCTCGTCCAACAGAATGTGGATGTCGGTAAGAATTATCTTATTACGATTATTAAATTCTTTAATTTTTCTAAACATCCAGAATTTAATAATGTTTATTTATTTTATTTTTTTAACAGGTCAGTTATTTTCCTTAATATCGCAGTACCAAGAATCAATGTCCAGGTCCCATCGGGATTTTTATCGTTTTTTGTATAACAAAAGTAAAATGAAACCGATTATGCATTACTTCAAAGTAGTAAACTCGAATTCTGAAGTGGCTTCTGAGGCAAAGAATACGTCTTTAAAATCTTCTAAAACTCCAGAAAAAAGAAAATACGAAAGCAGTACCTCAATTTTAAAGCAGAAAGAACACGTTGTAGATGATGCGATAGAAAAATTGTTAGATAATGACGATGAGGATATGGAAGCAAACTTAATAGAGCCGGAAAAGAAAGCGAGTGAAGTTGTAAACGAAAAACTCAACGATTTAAGTACTGAGAAAGATTTGAAGAGTATGGAGAATGCAAAATCAAAAGTTTTTATTAAAATAGCCAAACAAGAACTTGAAGCAAATCTCAAGAGTGAAAACAATTGGAAAAATAGATCTCAGCAACAAAATCAATCTGACGCAGCACCTAAGAAGAAATTATCGCTTTGGGATTTGCCAGTGTATAAAGAATCATCAAAATCGAATAAATTGAATAAAGATGTAGAAGTTGAGGATACGAAAATTACTGAACCAGAAAAGAATATGTCTAAAAATAAAACGACGAAACTGAGTCTAAAAAATCTGATTAAAGAAGAGTTGACTGAGCAAAGTAAATTACCCCTGATTCAAAGTAAAAATCCTCCTAGTACGAAGAAAATTGCCCAAATGAAGATACCCGATTTTTTCTTGACAAATTTGTAAAAATTTGTCAGTGACATCACTTTTGTAAATAAATGTATACATAATAATAAAGTGCTAAGGTACCTATTTGTAAATACATATGAGAAATTAAATAAAGTGTGAGTTCACAAAAAGTCCATTTTTACACCCTTGGTGCAAAAAAAAAAAAAATTTTCAATACAAATGCGCATAAAGTTCTCCAAGAGAAATAAGCATATTATCTATAAAAATTTGAGCGTGTTGGAGAGTTAAATTAAATATATAAAAGCTTATTTTAAAGTGTAACATTATTGATCTAAAACTTAATGTTTATTGGTACATTCTTTTTTCAAGTTTCGCGCTATTTTCGAAGCAGATGCCAGTACAGTATCGACGTTAGGGTTCAAGGGGTTGTGACTGTTGTGAGCAATGAAACCATGAATGAAAATATCTTTGATGAAACGTTTCATTGAAACTCATGGATGTAGTGGGATTCCGAGGCCTCGAAAATTTTCGAATCCGAACAGACCTCTCTTTCTATCTTAAGGTGTTAAAAAGAGAGGTCCATCGGATTCGAAAATTTTCGTGGCATCGGAATCCCACTGCAGGCCCCACAGGTTTGTGCTCCATCCCGTTTAATTCATTCATCCATGTTGAAACCCGATTGAAACATTGAAACTTTCACTTGAAACTTTCAAATGTTTCTACGTCAAAGTTTCATCGTTTCACGAAACATTGGGGGGAAAGGGGAGAGAGTTTCTATCTGCGCATGCGTGGAAATCAATGTGCATGCGCAGAAATTGGATTAGGTTAGGTGCATTGATTTTCGTATTCAAAATATCTAATTTGAATTTTCCCGCCACCTTCTTTGAACATTGAAATGTTTCACGAGACCCTGAAAGTTTCATGAAACTTTTTATTGGACTAAAGTTTCATGAAATTTTACAACCCTAATCGACCATGGATGTAAGAGTATATGGATGGAGCACAAAGAGCCAACTTTGGCGAGGGGGATATGCCAGCTGAGCTGCGTATGGGGCATGGAGCCGCCATATTACTTTACGTAACTTTTTGAGCCTCCGATTGGCTGATTTGTTGATTGGCTGTGATTGGTGACAGCAGCCGCGCGCTATTTTAAATGTGATTTGGATTTTTCGTCTAATAGCTGAATTGTAAAATTGTAAGTTGTATATTTATATAAGGGTTAATGAATTCGAACAAGTAAAATACATATATATACATACTTGTCACTTTTTCCAGCTTACACTCTACACATTTTAAAAGCCCACATGAAAATCGCTGCCAATCAAGAGCCTGGAAAGTTACCTCAGGTAATATGGCCGAAATATATTATATTCCCCTTCCTTACGTGACTTACGTCGGCACAAACCCGCAGGCTGGGGCACCATCAATATATTCTTACATCCATGTAATCGACGTATGTCCGTGGGCCGAAAGAAACATCAAATCGTCAAATGTCAAGATGGTTACTGCCACTGAAATATTAAACACGTTTGGCGAAAAATTTATTTTCCCAAAGAAAATGTAGGACTTTTCACTTCGCAGACTGTCAAAGGTAACATTGAATATCTTAACTGATCCCAGACGTGTCTTGTGTTATCCGCGCGTCAAAGATATTGACATAAAATGTGGGCGGTTTCCAAGCAGAAAGCAGTGTGACATTCACACAATAATTTTGACAGGAGGTAGACGTAAATATTGAATCGAATCCTTCTCGGCTAATGACACCCGCACTGTATCGCAATTGACGGCACTTAATGATCTTAATGATACATTTCAACTTTGCGCCAGCATTCAAAATAATTAGAGCAATTCTGTCCCAGTTTACAGTCTCTGCAATTTGATATTTTAGGGGCAAGGCAAAGTTTCTAACGCGTATTAATCAAAATCCTTGAAATTTTTTAATCGCTCTTTTCCTCATTAGCACTTTGAATCAACATAATTTCAATACCATATACATCTCTATTAAAGCATCTTTATTTATTCCATCTTTCATGTTCTTCTTTATGCGAAATTTGTAATATCGATGAGAAAAGATATTTCCAAATTTCCAGATGTTTTCTAAGTTTTGTAAATCTTTATAAAATATCGAATTTCTTAAAAAATCAACTGAATTTTAGGATTTAATTTTATAACGTGTTTAACAATCGCAACATATACATTTTTTTTTATGGCCTTTTAATTTTGATTTTGAATTTCAATTTAATTTCTAGGTGTATACACTTTTTTTAAAATTATTTTCTTAAATTCTTCAATTGAAGTATAAATTTTGAATTGAAGATTTTACAATTAGATTTTAAAGCACGACCATTTCTGTCAATTGAACTGCTAATTCTGTTTTACTTTTTCGTGTTATCTTTTTTTTATCACACAACGAAAGTAGAACATTAAACTTGTTTAACCTGAGCTAGAAGCTACTTTGCATGCTTAAATAATGACCCGCCATTATGCGAACTATTGTCCTTTGGAAAAGACAAACAATAGTACGTAGCAGTCCTTAAATATCTTCAATGCTAAATAAATTTTTTTTGTGGCTTTTCAAACTACGATTAAATATTAAGGCATATCTCTTAGTGTTCTAATAATTCCTTTTTTAAATGAGTTAAGATTTTTATATTGATTATCACAGAAATTATATCATTCTTAATTTTGGAAATAAGGTCCTTTCAAAGAAATATAAAAAATAAATTTTGAAGCATATGAATTTTGTACAATTGAGTAGATTTTTGGAATTTTTTTCAGCACATCAGAAAGAATGAACATAATGCGCAAATTGCGAGGGAGTGGAAGTGTTAGCGTGATGGGTTCCACAGGTAGTGGAAATTTAGATGATTGCGCTGGAGGAGCAAATCCTCAACACACAGCACTAGGTCTCATGCATCTTAAAAAACTATTCATGGAGTATAATCATCTTCCTCACACCCTCTCCGATTCTGAACGAGATGACAAACTCTACAACATGTTGCCATTATTTTGCAAGGTAAATTAATTCAGATAACAGATTTTTGAAACAGGAAAAGCTACTTACGATGCTCGATGCTCATAATACTTCTTACCTGGCTTCCAGAATAAATTTTATTTTAAATTCTAGCAGTACACCTGAGGTCCAACTCACCCCAGGTGTTAAATTACACCTATGAGATATTTTTTATTTACATACCGCAGTATCAAACCTCAGAGTGGAAAAAGATCTCAACTGATTTCCAAGTCTTCTTCTGAAAGCATGCTTAATCACGTTTTTTTTTAGAAAAGCGATGAAAAAATACCGACATGTATAAAAATACGATTCAATGAACTTAAAGCTGCTTACACCTGCAAATTTCTTTTTTTCTTATTCGAATCTTTTGGTGTTATTTTAAGATTCGAAAAAAAATATCAATTGAAGAATTAAAAAAAAAGTTTTTCTCCAATCCTAAGGAACTGACATTTAAAATATTTATATGATAAAACAGAGATTCAAATAAATATGAATATTTACAATTTAGGTATTCGGATCTAGTCCTTCTGGTGATATGAACGAAAAATTCTGGGATATTTTGTCGTTCACTCAGCAAGTATCTAAACTCATGGTATCAGAAATTAGGCGAAGAGCGAGCAACCAGAGTACAGAAACAGCAAGTTGCGCTATTGTTAAATTTCTCGAAATTGAGAATAGCGAGGAATCGAGTAACGGGTGGATGTTACTATCAGCTCTAAACTTACTTGCAGCCGGAGAAACTTCCCTTATACAGGTATGAAAATTAATTGAAATATGCACTTATAATTGAATAATTTATAAAGTACTGATGCAAATAAAAACCAATTCATATTTTTTTTAAAGGCGATGACTACTGCATCTGTTCCTTCAACTTTGGTGAAATGCCTTTACTTGTTCTTCGATTTGCCTGAAATGAGTGAAGAAGAAGCGGACTTGGCTGATGCAAATAGTGAATTCACTCCAAGGGAACGGAGGATATTGCTGCAAAAAATATTTGTTCAAGTAAATATACTTCTTTTTTCCGTTTTTTATTTCCGTTATATACATATACATTTCCTCAAAATAATATTTTCTTTTTTATAGTTGTTAGTGCGACTTTGTAGTCATCCTTATCCAGCGGAAGAATTGGCTCGAAAAGATGATTTAACATTACTTTTCTCAGCAATTACAAGCTTGTGTCCTCAGTATAATGTTATGTGGCGAAAAAGTGCTGCTGAAGTTCTTATGACTTTGTCAAGACACGGTCTTACGCAAAATGTTGTGTCTTACATTCACAGTAAGCAATTAAGCACTGAATATTATTTCTTGAAATTAATCTTAATAAAATGCTTTGTTAAAAAATTGTTTATATTTTTTCAGATAAAGGATGCATCGCTCTTTGCATTGACAACATGCAGCGAGTTCCAGAATTAGCACCACTAGAAGTGGTTGAAATGTTCGTTACAGTTTTTTGCTTCCTCAAAGACTCCAGCGAAGTTTCGCAAATGCTTTTAGACGACTTCCGGGCTTGTCAGGGTTATATATTTTTATCGGAATTCCTCTTGAAGTAGGTATTTCCAAAAATATTACTAATTAAACTATTTTTTCCTGCTGCACTATTTTTTTTACTCTAACATTCTGATACTTGATTTTACTACAGACATGCACCGTCGAGATTAGAACAAGATAACAGAGCAGAAGCACAGGATGCTATCAGAAATTTGGTTTTAATGCTGGCCTCTCTGACAATGTGCGGACACACAGAGTTAAAACCCAGTCAAGCGAGCATGGGCTCTCTCTTTCAAATATTTGGCTTCACTCTACCACAACCAAGCAATCGAGGTAATTTATTTTCATCCAGGTACAACACTCTTTCAACTAACATTGCCTGAATAATTCATGAGCCACCAGTCATTATTTATTCTATCATTCTCTTTAAGGTGGAAGTGTTCGCAATATTCAAGCTTTTCAAGTACTGCAATCCGTTTTCGTGAAATCCAATTCGCCTCTCTTATGCTGTACGATACTTGACGCCATCTCCAGCGTTTACCATAGCGATAATGCGAATTACTTTATTCTTGAAGGACAGAATACTCTCTCGCAATTCGCTGAGAAGATCCACTTAAAAAACCCCGAAATTCAGGAGAAGTTCTTTCAATTGTTGGAATTTATAGTTTTTCAATTAAACTTCGTGCCTTGTAAGGAACTCATATCCCTTTCTATATTGCTGAAAGCTAATAACTCGATCAGCTGCAGTATTATGTGCATGGAAACTCTTATCAATATTCTGAGGTAATTTTTTGAAAGATTTTGCAAAAGAAATTGCAATTCTATATATTATAGGTAAGTCGATACTTAATACTGAATTTTTGCAGACACAATACCATATTCAAGGATGTTTACAGAGAAGTAGGTCTCTTAGAAGTCTTTGTTAGTTGCCTACATCGTTACGCTACGCTTTTAAAAGATAAGCAAGCTGCTCAGGACCAGGGTTTGGGTATGTTTCTTTTATTTAAAACTAGCGAACCAACACGCGCACTACGCACGCAATTACTATTTTTTCTTTTTTCAACTTCAAACCATTCAAGAGCCAATCAGGTATGAAACAATATGCGAGATTTTCTGGATATTTCGTTAAACTACTTTTTTTAAGAGGAATTGCAAAAGGTTTCTAGGAATTTTAAAGGATTTCGATCATTTTCAAGTGATTTTTACGAAATTCAAAAGACTTATGATTTTTAGGATTTAGACTTTTTAACTTTTAGGATTTAAAAGATGTTGTAGAATATTAGAGATTTAACCATATTTTAAACGATTTCGAAGATTTTCGTGAAATTTTAAGAGATTTCAAAGGTTTTCTGGGAGTTTTAAGAGACTTTAAATGTCTTCATGGAATTTTGAGGAATTTAAAGAGATTTTCACGCATTTTAATACTTTTATAATATTTTATTGAGGGATTTCAAAAGATCTTTTTGATTTTTAAAAGATTTCGTAGAATTTAAAAAGATTTCGAAAGTTATTGTAAAATTTTAAGGAATTTCAACCACTTTTTTTAAAGAGGACTAACAACTATTACCGGCGCGCGATTTATTTTACAGAATATAAAATAAGCCCAGAAGATGAAAGACTAGGTGCCTTGATAATGGAAGCACTGACAACTTTATTGGCTGGTAACGTTCAAAATGCCAACGTCTTTAGAGAATGCGGAGGAGCTCGCTGTGCTCACAATCTTGTTCCCTACATGGATTGTCGTTATCAAGCTCTGGGAATAGTCCGAGAATTAATTTTGACAGCTGGAGGAGACGACGATATGGCCACTTTGTTAGGAGTCATGCACTCAGCGCCTCCAAATGCACTTGTTCTAAAAACTCATATATTAAAGGTAAATTCAACTAAAAAGATAATCAATTGTCAATTATGTCACATTGACCTGCATTTATATTTCAGTCCCTCCTTGCTTGCCTTCGAGAATCTCACCGGACGAGGACGGTTTTCCGCAAAGTTGGTGGATTCGTTTACGTGATGTCTGTCCTCGTCTCTTTGGAAGGTCAATTGGGATCTCAGCAATCTCAACCGAGCGAACCTTGCAACGACGTTCCGCAGAGAAGTCCCCAGGATGAATCTCAATTATTGACTCTCTTATATGTCGTTTTTCACACTATAAGTACTGCCATGCGCTTCGAACCAGCAAACGCGAAATTCTTTCATCACGAGATTTGTCAATCAAGTTTGTGCGATACTCTACGTCTTTTGGGCTGCTTTACTACGCAAACTAAACTCTCTGAAACAGACGTGGCAACCACTCACAACTTCCATAACACCTTGCTTACTTTGTTCACTGGAAGTACTCTCGACCCAGCATTTCCGAGTGAAATACCACAAACACTTGGATACGCTTGTTTACTTCTGCGGCTGCTGTATGACGTTGCACTCGATGCCTTTGATAAGCCAAATTTGGCTGGAGTCGGTATGAGATCACCAAGTCACAGACAAAGCAGCGTTGAGCACCCAAAGTCTGTTGACTCGCCCCTTGCGTCAAAAAGAAGCGCTGTCAATTCTCTAAATTTAAATCCCCCGGTTCCAGAGCCTATTATTGTTCATCCTGGAATCGTTGTCGGGATGCTGCATCTCTTGCCCTCGATATCAGACGAGTCGAATCTACAAATCGCTCTCGCTCTTCAATTGTACGTAGCCGAGGTGATAAAAAGTCTGGTTCGTTCGGAGAGAAACCAGCAAATAATGTGCGAGGCTGGAATGGCTGGGGAATTATTATCTATGGGGAGAATTGCTCTTCAGGATGAAACACATCCACTTCATCAGCCTTTGCAGTATATTATTGAACGTCTTGCGGCTCAGGCTTTAGAACCAAGAGACCTGAGGGAGTTCCTCAGACTCGGAGATCCTTTGTGTTGCATATCCTTGGATGATATTGAGCCAAATAAACCGAAAGGTGGACCAGTTCCTCTCACTCGAATCAAAACTCTGGTGTCAATGACGACACCAAAGGACTTTAGGGCTCATGGATCTTGTACTTTGCCTCCATTTGTTGAGTTTGATATGAGCGCTGAAGGTTTTGCTTGTTTATACCTTCCGAGTGTTGCACCTCAGAGTACAACTCCTCCTACGGTCGTATCTGCTGATAATAGCGTTGTTGGTGGAATTGGATCTGGTAAGTTTAGATTCTGGTTTTCGGCAAATTTTAAAATGAAAAGATGGTTTTTTTTCATCATTCGTCTTAAATTTATTTTCAGGGGACCGACCTTTTCCACCGCAAACTGGGTTAACGTATAGTACGTGGATATGTGTAGACAAATTTAGTGATCCCAGAACGGATCCGCACTGTGTCAGGCTATTGACATTAGTCCGAAGTGTTTCGTCGTCGAAAGACTTGATCTGTCTTACGGTTGTTCTCAGTGCCAGGGATAAAGCCATCATTGTTTCCACTCAGGAAACTCCTCTGCCTCAAAGTATGAAAATTTCCTATTTTTATCAAAAATAAATATTTAATGGTGCTCATTTTGAAACACACTATATCTTGTCAGTGCAAAGATACAACCTTTATCTTAGGTGTTCAATGAGATAATTTGTCCCCCCCTCCTAGTGGATGAACTTCCTTTCAGTTATTTAATTTTTACAAATGCATCTTTAGATATTGGCGAATGGGAACCAGAGGGGACAGAAGAATGTGGAGCAAGAGTTTGGTGTCCGGATTTACTTCATGAAGGACAGTGGCATCACATTGCAATTGTTTTAAATCGTGCTGTTTTGAAAAATTCAAGTTTTTCCTTGTACCTGGATGGACAACAAATTTACAGTCAAAAGGTAATTTCGATCATAATTTTTTATATTTTTTGTATTTTTATATTTTTGTATCGTGATAACAAGGAAATTGAAATAATTGTATAACTTCTAGCTTCATTATATATCACAAACGCCTGGAGGCGGTGCAGCAAATTTAACTGTAGCTGCTCCAGTCTATGGATATATCGGGACCCCACCATGTTGGCGTCGATATTCGAGACTAACTTGGAAGCAAGGGCCTTGCCACCTCGTGGAAGAGGTTTTCAATTCCCATAGTATTGCCACATTATTTAAACTTGGACCGCATTACATGGGGAGTTTACAGGCTCCACAGCTGATTGGTAAGTGTACATAAAAAAAAGTAAAAACGGGATCACGGACATTTACCGAAAAATAAAACTCTCGACCTTGAAAATCATCGAAATTTAAAATTCCCGAAGTTGAAAATTCTCGAAAAATAAAAATTTCCGAAATAGATAATTCCCAAAAGAAAATAATAATACCGAAATTTTAAATTCCCGTAATTATAAAATTCCTGAAATTAAAATTTCTAGACATTAAAAACTCCCGAAATGTTTGTTCAAAATTTGTTTTCAAAATTTTTAAGAGAAATTTTGAACAGAAGTTTTGAAAATTAATTTGAAATAAAAATTTCGAGAATTTTTAATGTCGGGAAATTTGAATTTTGAGAATTTTCAATTTCAAGAATATGTAACTTCGGGAATTTTATAATTTATAGAATTTAAATTTGGTATTATTATTTTCTTTCGGGAATTTTCATCTTCGGGAATTTTAAATTTCCGTAAATTTACGTGATCCCATAAAAAAGATGTATTAACGAATTTTTTAATAATATTTATTCAAAACAGGCAATATAAACTTTTTTTCTCATTATTTAGGCCCGGAGCCTTTGACATCACTCGTCTCGGAAGAAAAGGTTGTCTTCGGCTTAAATGCAAAGGCAGTAACAACTCTAACTTTGGCGAAAATACGAAAAGTGTATAGAAGAGCTGATAATAAGGCGATAGCTAAGCAGGTAGCTTTGATTTTTCCAAATTATATCTATTTTAACAACTCTACTGTATATTTAACAGCTCCACCTTAAATTTAAAAAAACTGTCTTTAACAGCTTGGCATGTCTTCGCATGAAAATGCCACGCCTATTAGAGTTTTGCATAATTCAGCTGGACATCTAAGTGGTCCAGCCAGATGTTTGGGTGGTGTTGTTGTTGGATATCTTGGTGTCCGAGTTTTCAATCCACGTCCTGTTGCGATCATGATTGATAACGTTGGCGGATGTTCAGTGTTGCTAGGTAATATAGTTTTTCAACTATGAAGTAAAAGCAGATAAAATTCAGTTTCAATAAAGAAGTTTTTCTTTCTAACAGGAATGATAGCAATGATGCAAGACGTGGAATCTTTATACGCTGCTGTTAAAGCTTTGGTCTGCGTTGTTAGATCGAATCAAGCAGCTCAACAAGAAATGGATAGACGCAGAGGATATCAAACTTTGGCGATGTTACTTAGACGAAAATGTCCTCTTCTTAACAGTCATATTCTTCACCTAACTTTCAGTTTGGTGGGAACTGTTGACAGTGGAAGAGAAACGAGTGCAATTCCAAACGTGACTGCTTTCCAAGATCTTCTATGTGACTTGCAGGTGGAAAACCTTTGTGATATTCCTTTTTAAATTTCAATTTTCAAGGACAAAGATTTTAGTTTTACCGAAAATGTGTTTTTTGCTTCTTAGGTCTGGCATGAGGCACCCGGAGAATTGCTGCGTTCTCTTCTGGAACATTTGTACGAATTGATAGCAGAGTCTAGTGAAAAGAGAACCAATTTGCGGTTGATGAGAGACTTGCAGTTGGTGCATAAACTGTTGCACATTTTGGGAGATGTCAAACAAAATTCCACGAGACAAGTACTTTTAGCGTTGCTTAGCATTCTTTTGAGTCAGCCACGCCAGGCTGATCTTTTATGGTAATTTATTTATCATTAGAAACTGGTTTCTATATTTGGAAGTTCATTGACAAGTAACTCTTTTCATTCAATATTATTCTAGGTTTGGACAGTATATAGTGTCAACGCTACCGCTGTCTTCTGAAAAGCATCTGGTCCCACGAGAAGGCGAAGGAAATAAAGAAAGCGAGGGAGAAAGCATTCTTCTCAGAAATCGATGTTTACAACTCTTCCACTCTCTATTATTTAACGGTTCTAAATTGAACGCAAAGTAACTAAACACTTAATATTTCAAGATAACATTTAAAAACTGGATTTATTGTATTTAATTATTTCAAATATTTTCAGCATGTGTGATGAGGTAGCGAAAGTTCTAGGGCTGGATTGGGTTTTACTTTTCCTTCAACCCGGACTTCACAGTAGCACTGTCGTTTGGGGCTTACGAATACTGGTTGCTGTTTGTTCGGTACAATCGATACTACTAAAGTTCAGGGAAGGAACTAGCAATGGTGGTTGGTTGAGACACACAGACCATAACAAAGTGGCCTTGGCTCTCGGTACGTAATACTTTTTACTTGAATCATTTGATTTAGAAATCATAGACTAAAGCCTCTTGTATTCATTTTCTTACGTTTCTGGACTTTCTAGGTTGCAATCAACAAGTTTCCGGGGGAGAAAGCAAATCCACAGGCCTACACGTTCCAGGATTTCAACACTTAGGATGGTTGCTTCCTCAACACGTGGATCTTGTTCCAGAACTCTACTTTCTATTTATTGCTCTCATGATGGGACAACCAATAAAATTACTACCAGCAGATTCTAAGCTAGATCTTGACAACGTTTGGAACTTTATGTTCGGGGTGCCAGCGAATCACTCTCTCTCATCTTACGCCAGTCGCATCAACCTATGTCCCGAGGCTGTAGTTACCTTGCTTGCGATGGTTCGCACGATGGTTAATCGCTTTACAAACTCGCCAGATACTCTACCCGAGTGGCTTCACGATTATCCCGTGACGATAATACAGTTCCTCTTTTTCTTGTATCACAACTTCACAGACTTCATGCAAGTTTTCATGTCCGCTGAAGTTCTGGGCGGCTTGGCAGGAACTTTGTTTCCAAAGCCGCTGAGTTGTAGTCAAGACAGCAGTGGAGCAAGTACTCCAGCGGATGAAGAACCAGTTCTAGTCAGGTCTCCCTCGAAAGATGTAGGCCTTACAAATCACCCAGTGCGGAAATTTGTCATAGACTTTCTGCGAGTCATCGTCGTGGATTCTCTTTCTCTACCCGTGTCTACAAAATCTCCTCCAGCAATTGATCTTGTTCTGGAAGCTTGGCCTGAACACGCTTCCACTGGACAGCAGATCACCTTCCAAACAGAGGTTTTGTCTATCTTGATGGAGCATTTGCTGGCAGCAGACGTTCTAATCGGAGAGCAAGCAGCTCTGCCAGTGGTTCCTGGTGGATCCATAAACAACATCATCAACAACGTCTGCTACGTCGCCGCTCGAATCGTTGATAAACTCTGGCAAGGATCACTAACTAAGGATCCCCACGAAATCTTCGACTTTATCGTAAAGCTAATTGGACAAGCAAAAAGAAGACCTGGAGCTGTGAGCATGGAAGGTCTTCATCATTGTCTTAATAGAACGATCCTCTTTCTTCTATCGCGATCCACGGAGTCCACTCCTGATCAAATGGCAGTGCTACAAGCTCTTCATAAATTAACTGAACACAGAGTTCTAGTCTTTGGAGCCGGTAACCACGAACTAGAGTTCTACGGCTGCCTGACTTACTGTTTACTTCAGCTAACAGCAGACATCAAGATCATGCTCGACACGAACATGAAAACGACCTGGCATGTAAACCCACAAGTGGAATCAAGTGACGATAGATTAACAGCTCACCAGGGTCACAATTTGATGACTGTTGCGGCTACAAGAGTCTGGGAGGAACTTTACGTTTGCAAGAAACCTGCGATTGAAGAAGTCTTTAAAGTTACCCTTCCAACTCCTGTGGGAAACGAACGAGCACCAGAGTTGTCTTTAGCGAGGGATCAAGTCCACGAGGCAGCTACTAGGCTTTGGTTGAACTATGTGGTTTTGGAAAGAAAAGCGTCGTACAGAGTTCCATGGGAATTGCACAATCAGATCCAGTCAAAGATCCAGAAGGTGACTGGTGGATTGACTAGGCTCGCGAGTAGGACGAAGGTCAGAAAAGAGGAGTCGATTCGTGTGAGGCTCAGGTTACATCAGAGCACTGTCGCTCAGTGGACGGAACAACACGTTGGATTGGTAAGAGAACTGGCAGCATCCAAGCGACTGCAGCATCAACAGACTTATCAGCACACGCAGCGTTACGTTTACCAAGAGTGGTTGCAGACTGAAACTGAGCTGACGAGAGAGAGAGGATTATGGGGACCTCCAACACCAACTGTTTTAGATAAATGGATGCTTGATATGACCGAAGGTCCTTGTAGAATGCGGAAGAAGATGATGAAGAATGAACTCTTTTATATCCACTACCCATACCGACCTGAATTGGAGCATCCTGATAACAAGCAATTGAAGTACAAAGTAGCGACGAGTATTGATAGCAAAGAATACTATTTAAAACAACTAGGAAACTCCTCGGGAATGTTCGAGAGAGAAAGAGATCCAGTTATAGATGACACACCTCTTAATGTTAATGAAACCTCGACTGAAAGCGAACCTCCGATGGTACCTTGCACTTTGGAAAGACACGCGAGTGAGCCAGATGAAGCGCCTGAAGATAATGAGCAGGAGGAGGAGAATAACCAGACAGTACCTGATAATCAAACATTGCTCAGATTGTTGGAAGAACATGAAAAAATCAGCCACATGTTCAGGGTTGCGAGGATACAGGGTTTGGATACCACCGAAGGGCTCTTGTTATTTGGCAAGGAACACTTTTACGTTATCGATGGATTTACTTTGCTAAAATCTAGGGAGATTAGAGACATTGAGAGTTTACCGGAAGCTTACGAACCGATTTTACCTTCGCCAGGATCACCTAGAAGATCAAGAGCTATGAGGCAGTGTTCCAAGTTTAATTATGAAGATATTCGAGAAGTGCACAAAAGAAGGTATCTATTACAACCAATGGCCTTGGAGGTCTTTAGTGGAGATGGTAGGAATTATTTACTGGCTTTTCCGAGGAAGGTTCGGAATAAGGTGTATCAGAGATTCATGACCTTTGCTACTGCCATTGCTGATAGCGCACAGCAGTCCGTCGCTGGACAGAAGAGAACTGCGAATGTGGAACAAGCAACTGGGTTGCTCTCCAACCTGATTGGAGAGACTTCTGTCACCCAGAGATGGGTGAGGGGCGAAATATCGAACTTCCAGTATTTGATGCATTTAAATACACTGGCTGGTCGAAGTTACAATGATCTCATGCAGTATCCAATTTTTCCTTGGATATTAGCTGACTATGACAGTGAGGAACTTGATTTGACGGATCCGATGACATTTCGAGATTTTGGAAAGCCGATGGGAGCACAAAGTCCAGAGAGACTTTTACAGTTTAAGAAAAGGTACAAAGAGTGGGATGATCCACATGGAGAGACTCCACCATATCACTATGGAACTCATTATTCATCAGCGATGATTGTTTGTTCGTATCTGGTGAGAATGGAACCCTTTACGCAGCATTTTCTAAGACTGCAAGGCGGTCATTTTGACCTGGCTGATAGAATGTTCAATAGCATAAAGGAAGCTTGGCTCTCGGCTTCGAAGCACAACATGGCAGACGTCAAGGAACTCATTCCAGAGTTCTTCTACTTACCGGAGTTTCTTATTAATTCTAATCACTTTGATCTGGGTTCTAAACAAAGTGGTGTTCAACTTGGGGACATTGTTCTTCCGCCCTGGGCGAAACAGGATCCTCGAGAATTTATCAGAGTACATAGACTGGCTTTAGAATGCGACTATGTTTCACAGCATCTTCATCAGTGGATAGATCTAATCTTTGGATGCAAGCAAAACGGCCCTGGAGCCGTTGAGGCTGTTAACGTCTTCCATCATCTTTTTTACGAAGGCAACGTTGATATTTACAAGTAAGTTCTCACTTGAATATTAAGTTCGGGTATAATGAATTTCTAATTACTAATTACTAATGAATTTCTATATTTTTTAGTATTGACGATCCTCTTAAGAAAAATGCGACGATTGGCTTTATCAACAACTTTGGTCAAATTCCGAAACAACTTTTCAAGAAACCTCATCCAGCTAAAAAAATGACTCAACGAACAAGTGTCATTGATCCAGGACCGATCACTCCAGGTCTTAGTATTACGACCTCTGACAGATTATTCTTCCACAATCTTGATAACTTGAAACCCTCTCTTCAGCCAATAAAAGGTTTACTATGAAAATCAACACTTTATTTAAATGTGAGCCTCGTTATGTATAATTATTCTTGCAACTATAGCAATGTTTCCATTTTGCAGAACTGAAAAGTCCCGTTGGGCAGATTCTTCATGTCGACAAGGCTGTGTTAGCTGTCGAGCAAAACAAAACCCTAATTCCTCCTACGTACAACAAGTACGTCGCTTGGGGTTTTGCTGATCACTCTTTGAGAATAGGTAACTACGACAGTGACAAGGCGATATTTGTATGTGAAACTATGATGCAGAGTAGCGGAGAAATTGTGGCATGTGTTTGTCCATCGTCGAAGCTTATAGTCACTGCTGGAACAAGTTCTGTGAGTATTCAGAAGAGACAGTAATTTAAATAACACCTGTTTCTTGCTACATATTCCATCTAACTGTTGTTTTTTTTTTAATGAGGTGGTAACTGTTTGGGAGTACGCGAGACGACAACTCTCGATAAAACAATGTCTATATGGACATACTGATGCGGTTACATGTTTGTCATCGAGTCCCGCTTACAATGTCATTGTTTCTGGATCGAGAGATGGCACTGCTATTATTTGGGATCTCTCGCGCTGTTTGTTTGTGAGGCAACTAAGAGGACATGCAGGACCCGTAGCTGCTGTTGCTATTAATGATCTAACGGTAAGTAAAAAAATATTCTCAGTGGGCAAAAAAATTAAGGACGTCCTAAAGACGTCATTGGGACAGCTCTAAGGCGTCTTTTGAAACATGTCATTTAAATATCCTATGGATGCTCTTAAAACATCTCATGCCCCAGTGGGCAAAGAGACATTATCATCCTGAGGATGCTCTAAAGACATCTTTAGAACGTTCATGTCAATTCAATTGGCGTCCTAAAGATATCTCATGTCCAAAAGACGTACTTAAGACTTGAGATATCTTTGGGACATCACTTGGACTGACAAGGACGGTTTAAGGATGTCTTTACGACCTCCACAGGATGAGAATGTCTTTTTGTCCACTGGGGTTAATTGGACTGACATTGGATGTCCTAGGAACCTAGGATGCTCAAGGGCGTCCTTAGGATGTTCATGGGATTTTATGCCCACTGGGTTGCCCCAAAATTATCTAATTAAAATAGACAAAAATCCGATAGTTTTTAATATTTATTTATTTATATATTTGAAGGGTGATATTGCTACCTGTGCTGCTACTTGGCTACATGTTTGGAGCATTAATGGAGAGGAATTAGCAAGCGTTAATACTTGTGTGGGCAGAGCAGACAGAATGCAACAAATTCTCTGTGTCGCTTTTAGTCAGACACATGAGTGGGATTCTCAAAACGTTATAATGACGGGGTCAACTGACGGCGTTGCACGAGTGAGTTAAACTAATAGGAATTTGTCTTTCTGAAAGCTTTAGATAAGTTGGTCGAATTAATATATATAATTAAAAATCTTGCAGATGTGGTCGATGGATTACGTTCAAGTACCAGGGGAAGAGGATAGACCAGAAGTGGCAGAAGCTGAAAGTGTTAAAAAAGCAGAACAAATCAAGGAAGAAAATAAGACCGAAAGCACGAAGAAGAGAGTTCATGAGTTAGTGAAGCAAATGAGTATTTCCGCCGAAGGTTCAGGTACAGAAACTATTTAAGATCTTTTTTCTGATCCACTTTGCTGAAGCTTAATTTTAACACTCTTTTTGTTTTTGAATATAGGAGCCCTTGCAAAAAGTGGTTCTGAAAGCAGCCTATCAGAAACGGAAAATACTAAAGAAGCTTCGAGATCACAGGAGGAGAAAGAAGAATGTTCAGATAACGAATCGAGCAATGGATCTGGCAATAAACTCTCTCCTCACAGTAATACCTCATCGGCAGTAGTACTTAGGAGAAAAAGTCGAGGTAATCCCTTGTTTAGAAAAAGCGAAGGTGGTGGACGAGCTGATAGTGAAGGCACTCAAATTAGGTGTGTATTTTAATAGTTAGGTATTTTCAAAACTTAAATATATGATGAAAAATAGAATAATCACTTAATTATTAAAAAATTAGATTAATTACTTGTTTTTTATTTATCTTTAGTACATCTACAAACAGTAATACGGATGGCGAAGGTGCATTGAGAACGAGTAAAAGCGATACGAGTTTAACGGATAGTTTTGTGGTAGTGACGGAAGCGGATACCAAACCGAAAAAGATTAATCCGCAGAATATTTTGAGAGATGGGTTCAAGTGGCAAAGGCAGCTGGTATTCCGAAGTAAGCTGACAATGCACACTGCCTATGATCGCAAGGATAATGCCGAGCCTGCTTCCATCACTGCCCTTGCAGTCTCAAAGTAGTTTAACTTGATATTTAAATTAAATACATGTTGAAAAAATTGTAATCAAAAAAGATTTTTTATTCTAGGGATCATAGAACCATTTACGTCGGTGACACCAGAGGACGAGTATTTTCCTGGAGTGTATGTGAACAACCAGGTCGAACAGTTGCTGATCATTGGTTGAAGGACGAAGGAGCAGATTCTTGCGTGGGTTGCGGAGTGAGATTTACTCTCTATGAAAGGAGACATCATTGCCGCAATTGTGGACAAGTTTTCTGCAATAGGTAAGATCCATTAATCTAATTATAAAATTGATATCTCTTTGCGAGCTTCTGTTTTAAAATCAATCGCAAAATTGTGTAAATTCAGGTGTAGCAGATTCGAGTCCAAGATTTCTAGACTCGGTATCTTAAAACCGGTGAGAGTCTGTCAAGGTTGCCATTCTACTCTACGATCACAGCATTCTACGGACAGCAATACTTAGTAAAATTAGTAAATACTGTTATTTAAATCAATTCGTCAAATTCAGAGGATTTGTTCATAGCAATGAGAAAAAAACATTTTTCGTTTTTATAATTTTTGTAAATGGAATCAGTTTTTAATTCGTTTGCATATAAAATGTACACTTATTTTAGACGATTTGCAGACATTTCAGATAATATATAGTTTTAGTATAATAGATCATAATCGTTACAGTTATAAAATATTAGCCGGGGACAAAGTTCTGTTCGCAATTTAGTCTCTCCTTTAAAATTACCCGACCTAAGACATAGCTTGTTCTTCCAACAATTCACATGTAGCTTCTTGAGACCTTTTTAAATATTTACGTTGTTATAGAAAATAATTCTTTATTTTTATCTGATTTTTATCTCTTTCTTTAATTTAAACTTTTATTGATATTTAAATTTCTTTACGATTTTTTCTAAATCTATTCGAGCAGTCTTGTATTCAGTTTAAATAAGATTGTCTAGTTTATTGGAACACGATGTACAAGAACAAATCCTTATCGTGGTCGAGAAGTTGAGACGAATGATAAAAAATTTCTCAAGTTGAAAAAGTAGTCGCATTTGCGTTCTACAGAAAAAAGATCTTTCTATTTTATAAACACTTGTGAAACAAGGAAAGAAAGGTGCAATTGTAAACAAAAACATTGTGAACTCTTAGGCTTATTCAAATAGCGTACACAACTCTATAATAGACAATACTGTACCTTCATAGGAAAATTGGAATAATAGTTTCTACTAGCGTAATATATAAGCAGCTGATATTATAAAAATCCATTTACTTGTTAACAAGTTAATGCGAAAATATTTATATGTATCGTGTATAAAAAAAAAAACTTGCAGGATTGATCGAGTAGAGATGATTTTTGCTTTCGTTTTAAGAGTATTATAAGGTTGAGAGATGCTTGATTTTTTTAAACATAATATTGTGAAAAAAGACTCAGAAAATGTCAATCATTTTTTTAAACAAAGCGGGCGATTAACCAACTGGATGATACGCCAATTTTTAAAAGCTTCAAGAAAGAGGACAGAGTGCTATTAAAATGTTTAAATATCATTGCCAAAGATATAAAAATGGCAGAAATATATCGCACCTTTAGAATCAGTTTTGCTTAGGATCTCTAACGAATGTGATGTAGAATTAATTATTCAGTTTGATCGTTTAATTTGAGAAACTATAAGTTGATTCAAAATTTAATTTTAAAATTTTATAAAATTTTATAAACAATCAACTTCTTTTTATAATCCGCTATTGACTCTCGTCGTGTAAAAATCGATTTATTTAATTAATTATTTCAAAATTAGTGTTTTTATTTATAGTTGAGTTTATGATATGTATGTAATAATGTGTTCTTGTTGTCTTGTAATTATTATAATCAAGACATACAATTCCGATGTTTTGTGATCGCCCAACTCATGACGGATATAAAGTACTGTGGTGTAATTTATAAATATTATATTAGAAGGATCTGTACATATAAATATGCTGTATCGATGGCACAAGATTAATTTCTAGTCAAATTTTTGTTTTGATACCTTTGAGCTCGCGTTGGATATCAAAGGAAAACATCTTTTTTGTGAAAACCAGATTTCGGTATTTCTAAACAGTATTATTTAAAATTGATTTTTTTATATCGTTTGTATATACTATATGTATTTATAATAGGGAGTCTTTTTATAATGATCAATTGTATATTTTTTTACACAAATGAAAATCTTCTGGAATGAAAAATCCATGGGTAATGGTTGGTTGATCGCAGGCTTTGCTGCAAACAATTTTAATCACGTATCTTGCATCTCAACGATTTACCAATTAATGAGAATAAGACTTGACTTTTTTACAATAAATCGAGTTCCAACACTCTTCAGAAAATAAAACTCTGAACGCCTAATTTCATGCTTTCAACTTACATTTTTGTACCTGCAACATATTTTTGAATCTGCAATAACGACAAGACTTGAACTGAAATTTATTGACGTTGCTGAAATTTGAAGATTATTCAAGTGTCAATAATTTCACTCAAATTCAAGTCTCAGGCTTATAAAATTTTCTCCTGTTGGCTCGATAAAACGCAGCAAAGCGAACAATTGACCAATTAATTTTCTTCTCTGACTTTATAAATGTTTCCTCTTGAAATCAGCATCTCAAATTTGTATTTATTAGGAGCGAGAAAATATTAGGGTTCAAAGCCTAAATGAAACATTTTATTTCTTGAATTTTTATTTTCAAAAAAAGTATTTTTAATTTTGTGATTTCTGTACTTTCCAATATGAGGAGAATGAAGATAAATTAGAGAAAAATGTTTTGACTTCGGTTGGGTACTCTAGAATAATTTGTATCATTGAAGAGCACGTGATAGCTTAATACTTTCACGTGGATGGCAAATGTATTCATTTAACTGGATTTGATATGTGTATTGATAGGAACGCAATATCGAACAATCAAATTTTATTTTGTATATATAAATGGAAACGATAAAGAGAAATTGATCCTTGCTCGTGTAGCCATGTACGATAATAATATATAGATTAGCGAATAGAGCGATTACATCCAGTGTATTGCAGTGCCCATATGAATATACGTGTATGCGTATAAATTAGAATTATAAACTTCGAATAAATAAATAAATGTATATATACATATATATATATATATATATATATGTATACATATATTGATTTATATTGTATGTAATTAGATCTATAGTAGCTAGTAATCGAAAGATACTGTATAGTACTTAGATGTTGAATAGAATCGTATGTGAGTGGGCTAAAATTTACCTTTTTATTTTCATTTAAAAAAAAGAACATTTTTTCTCTTTCCCAATCAACTAATTACATATGTGGTACTTAAAAATCTCGATACACATAGATTTAACGAATTAAATAACACTTAAAACATTTAACAATAAGTAATAAATTACATTAAGACATGTCTACAGATCCAAGGTCTTCCAAATCTTTGTTAAAATTGATTCTATAAAATTTTTTCTATACTTTAATTTATCAAATTTACATATTTCATATTACCGGCGCTAGTTAATTTTATAAGCTTCAAGTGTAGAATTGTTGTCGTACTCGTTATCTGAATCAAAGTCAGACTCTCCAGCATCAATTGGCTCCTTCTCGGTTGAATTTAAAATTTGCCTTTCAATAATTTCGAAATCTGCCGTAGATGAGAGGTCTGAATCTTCCTCCGAAGATGATGGAATTTTTTCAAGTTTTCCTTTCTTCTGGTTTCTAGAACTCATGCCTTTCTGAGATTTCCTCTTCAATTCCGATTTTTGATGATTACTCGACGTAGATGGGATTTCTTAATTCTCTGCCAATCTTTTCTTCTTTTTTGCCTCTTCTACGTTTGAGCACTCTTGAACTTGTCTTTTTAAGTTAGAATTCGACTGTTCTAGGAAACGTGTTTTGGTTTCTCAAATCGTCGGAGGTTTGAGGAATATCGTTCATTGAGAAAGATCTTCTCAATGAAGGTCGCTCATCAATACTGTTGAAAGTTTCTAATGGTGACGTTGCGTTGAGTATTTCAGATTTTTTTTTAATATATCAGAAATTTTTTATTACTGAATAAGAACAAAATACGTAATGAAAGCAGATGATCAAACAAATAATATTTTTACAAAGACGAATTTTTTCATTTATTCTGTCTCAAAATATCTTCTTTTCTGCAATCAGATTATCACAACAAAATGGAAACAAATACTTATTAAGTTTTCACAAGAATTTTTATAACTAAATAATAAATAGTGAGCTATTCTATAAAAATAGATACAGTCATCAATGTCTTATAATTCGCAAAAAGTATAAAAATATCACTTGAATCTTTTTAATCATTAATCTACAGAGACAATTAATATCAGACAATATCAAATCGGTAAAATCATTTTTTTGTTTCAACTGAACTAAATATAAAATATAACAAATTATGTTTTGTATCCTTCACATTTTCTTGCAAACAGCTTCGTGTAATTCTAACCGATGAGGGAGGAACTTTCTTTTACATTTTCGGCATTCACGTAGCTTTGAATTAAAAGTTTGAAGATCAACTTCCTCTGACTGTAAATCTAAAAAAAAAAAGAATACTTAAACCAAATATTGATTTACGTGTAAAGTAACTGAATACATTTTTATTTACTAATTAAGATGCTAGATAATGCATCTTTTAATTTATTACCTTGTAAAATCTCAGGTGTCGGACTTCCGACTTTGATTATCGGTTGATTTAAATATCTGCCATAAAGCTGAGGAGAGTATATGCCAAATTCGGGATTCCGTGGAATAGCCACTGGAGGGAGAGGACTTCTTGAAAGTTCACGAGTAGGCTGCATTGGATCGAATGTCGAATTCTGCGAAAAGAATGTTTATTAATTTTTTAATTCTCCTAAAGTAAATTTTAAATAATCTAAATTTTATTTTAAAAGTATACAACGAACTTTTTAAATATTTTACCTTTGTATTATTCAGCTCGTTTGAAATCTCTTTAACACTTTTAAGAGTTAAATTCTGTGAATCTTCTAACCGATCTTTCTGTTGTGGTTTATTCACAATATCCATAGAGTTTGATCTTCGAAAACTTGAAGAAACCTTCTGGATCAATTTTTTCAATGGCTTATTCGACAAAGTATCGCTAGACAGGGACCGATTTAAAATTTTCACTCTTGGAGCCTCAATCTCTTTATCTTTTGATTTATACTTTGAATTTAACTTTGACTTTGAAACAGTTTCTTTTTTGTGCATCGAGAGAGCTATTGTTTCAGTTGCTACTGTTCCACTCGAAACTGATCTTCTTAGTCCTCTCACCTGAGATTGAAGGGCTTTCACTGAAATTTCTTCATTCGATACTGCTCTCGTGGATTTATTGACGATATTTTTTAACGAATTCTCAGCGTTTTTCTTATTTCTTGTACTTCTCATATTCCTTGAATTTTCTTCTTCAGCGGGCTCTTTATTTTTTCTAATAGAAATACTGGACCTAATCTTACTCCAGTTATTTGGTAGTTTTAAATTCGAAATACTTTCCCTACTTGATGCCAATACAGATATGCTGATCCTCTTCACGTTTGGACTTGATGAAACCTCTTTTTTAGATTTAGCAATTGGTTTCACTTTCTCGGGAATTTTATTTTTACTCTGCTTTTCACATTTCTTCTCTTCTTTTACCTCGTCTTTCTTATCATCTAGTTCTTCACTTTTTGATCCTCCGCGATTTTTTCTGTTTCTAGAATTTATCATGGGGTATTCCAGTATCTCTTTTGGAATCTTTTCCTCAGTTTCTATTTCTACAGAAGCAGTACGACTCGATTTACTTCCTTTCCTTGGCTTTTTAGTATTTGTATCAGTGTCTTTCGAAACTGATTTCTTTCTAGTCTTGTTCACTTTGTTGACTTCAACATTCTGTTGTTCAGTATCTTGACTAGAAGATTCTCTTCGATCCTTTCGAACGTCTCCATGATTTTTTTTGACTTTCTTAACTTGTTCGCCAATCTGTTTTTGAATATGATGCGACTCTTCACTATTTTCCTGAATCACTGATAACTGACTATCTCTCTCAGGGGTGTCCTCATCAGTATTATAAGTCAATTTCCTCACCGCACTTAAATCAAAAGTCAAGTTCTCAAGATCTGGTTCACTAGCATCATAAAAAATTTCATCAACTGAACTTAAAGATTCAGTTGGTTGCTTTTCATTTGCTAGAGGAACTAGATTTTCTCTCTTATTTTCTTTGTTTAGTTCCTGCAACTAAAAACTCCATTGTAATAATTTGTACGGAAATGATAATAATATCAGTAAATAATAATAAAATACATACCTTATTTTTGCAAACTTTCTGGTTGCATTTACAGGATTCGCTACACTGCAGCTCTCTTTTCATGCAGCCGCATATTTTGTTGGCACAGTTACCCTTACACATGCAACCTTTGTGTTTGCTGTTAAAAACTGTAGCATTCTGCTTCAATGGACTTGCAATTATCAAAGCTTTGTTATCTTTTATGCTGCTCAGAGGTTTTAAATGTTTTCTCAGCGTTGCATTTTCCTTCTTCAATTTATCGTTCTCAGTTTCTAATAATTTTATTCTCTCCTTCAGAATATTGATATCGAGTTCGTTGAATGTAATCTCAGTTTGTGCGTATCTGTTGTCTTTTTGAGTGCTGTAAAGGATATATAGTATTTGAGATTTTGCGAGAAATTTAGAAAAGAGAGAAATTTTAAGGGATTAAGGACTGTGACACACGTGACTCATAAAACTAAAAGCATCTTTACAATAGGTACGTGTCTTACGACGTTCTTTATTCAAGTTTATGCAAAAATTCGTGCAAATAAGTAAAGTAATTTTATTACCAGTCGATCTGTTTGTTTTTAGAAGATTTTTTTAAATAAGCCATTGCTGTGAAACTTATTTCAATACAAATTCACTAATTATCAACAAACCAACACAATTGTTGATAAAAATAGAATAATTGTCCCAAATAATAGATACTATATATGTAGGTAAAAAGTTTGAACGGTCAGTTAGACTTCATGCACGTGTAACCAGTGTATCCTTTTCACAAGTCGATCAACTTTTAATTCTTGGCTCAGTAAACAGCAGGAAGAATTATCAAGTAACTGTTGCTGTAATATATTAATTAGATGAGAATTCAGTATATTTAAAAAGTCTATTCTTGTAAGCAGAAATGGTTTGAAACACTTGAAACTGTCATTTTTACAGAAAGAACACTTGCGCAGTGCGCTTTTATCACACTTTTGTTCTGCTTTTGTCAACTTTTGTACACACATGTGTGCAACTGTGTACACCTGATCAAAGATCCTGATCATCACCTGATGTCAAAAGCAGGGTTGGCTAAGTAAAATACCCTGGGTAAATTACATGTTTTTTTAGAATACACTCAAC
>JAUEJJ010000004.1:8317954-8330312 GCA_032164275.1 Synergus coniferae
AAGCTAACAAATTATTTGAAAAAATCCTCGCGGCTAAGTTTGTCATATTCGTATATGGTAAATAATACTAATTACCCACTTGTACGTATTGTTTAATTAAAATGGCATCTTTTTAGCGTATTTATTGCAGCAGAAGACTATGTGCTATATTTATTTGTTACTAAGCTAATAAATTATTTGAAAAAATCCTCGCGTCTAAGTTTTTCATATACGTATATTTAATACTAATGACCCTCTTGAACGGATTGTTTAATTAAAATGGCAAATTTTTAGCGTATTTATTGCAGCAGGAGACTATCTACTATATTTATTTGTTACCAAGCTAATAAATTGTTTAAAATAATGCTCGCGTCTAAGTTTCTCACATAAGTATAAATAATACTAATGACCCACTTGTACGTATTGTTTAATTAAAATGGCATCTTCTTAGCCTATTTATTGCAGCAGGAGACTATCTACTATATTTATTTCATACCAAGCTAATAAATTATTTGAAAAAATCCTCGCGGCGAAGTTTGTCATATACGTATATTTAATACTAATGACCCTCTTGAACGTATTGTTCAATTAAAATGGCATCTTTTTAGCGTACTTATGGCAGCCGGAGACTATCTACTATATTTATTTCATATCAAGCTAATAAATTATTTGAAAATATCATCGCGTCTAAGTTTATCATATGCGCATATATCCTATATGCGTATATTATGTACGCATTTTCGTATATATATATATACATATATATTAATTGTTTAATGAAAATGGCATAAATAACATGCCATATGTATTGAAATATTATAATGTTTTTCGCGACTAAATTACTTCCAGAATTATCTTGGAAGAAATATTTTAGATTTCCTCGCGCCTGGGTTTCAATCAAATAAAAAAATTCTCGCTCCTGGATTTCACTTCACAAAGTGGTTAAAATGTGTCAAAGTTCCTCGCGCCTGGGTTTCACTTCACAAAGTGGAAGAAATGTTTCAAAGTTCCTCGCGCTTGGGTTTTACATTACATACAGGAAGAAATATTTCAAAGTTCCTCGCGCCTGGGTTTTGGCAGAGGATAAAAATAAATAAAACAATACAATATAATAAATTACGAAAATTACGCTGGTTTCGATTGGTTTCTCATGAGACCAACGACTTCGTCTTCGTCCCACCCGATACGATATAACCAACAAGTTTACCACAAGGACCACAAGTTGCCACCTGTTGCCACAAGCCAAAGATGGGACTTTGTGCTCCAACCCGTTAATTCTTACATCCATGGACACTTCACGAATGTTACAATCTTCCTAATATTTTTTATTTGCAGTAATTAATTTTTATTTGTTGGTACCAAGATTCAATTTCAAAACTGCGGGAGTAGCAACGAATCAGATGTCGCGCGCGGCACATGCGCAGTAGAGTTTGGGGCTTGCGGGAAATGGTTTTAAATTCAAATTTTCTTCTGGCTTCGTTTGGTTCATTTTCCTCATTTCATTTATTTAATTGACAAATGTCACTGTTTACAAGTTAGAAGGTACATTCAAATAAATAAAATCAAAGGTCTTTCGGGACTAAGAAGCAATATATCACTTTTATTCTACAATTCATAAATTGTTAATTTTTCCTTCTTTCATCACTTTATTGTTTTGTAATATGGAATGCCTTCGGTTATTGGAAACTTTGGATCTTATAGGTTATTCTGGAATCTGTCTAGGTACAGAAAATTCACAGCTTCTTCAAAATTCGTTGATCATTTTTCAACAGGAAAATCATTTTCGAAAGTGTTTTTATTGGGGGAGAATTAATGGTGTGAGAAATGATTATCACATTGCTTATGGCTATGAAAAATACTGTCTCAATGGTCAAGTCTATTATTACAGGTAAATATAAAAAAAGAATAATTTTTACATTTATTTACATATAATTTAATTTTGATGTTGATTTTTATTTTTATTTATAAAAAGCACTGATGGGTTGAATTGGTTATTATTGCCTAAACCCAACAAATGTGGAAGATTTTTGTCATCTCTTGCGATCAATAAATTCGAAGGGGATCCAGCTGTTGTTATTAATGTGTACAATTTAAATCCACCATTTCCACCCAACGAGGATCCCAAAAAATATTATGAGGTAAGATTAAAAAATTGTTGAGTAACAAAAATTCTACAATTTTACACTGGTGAAAGTTTCGGATTGAAATTTACTCCGAATCCATCCAATATTTCCCAAATCATTCTGGTATATCTGAATCAAACAGTTTAATTCCGACCTATATGAATGAGTTTCAGTTCGAAATTTTCGTCAGGGTAAATATTCAAGTATAAAATAAAAAAAACTTCAAATAAATGTAGGGAGTAATTCCGAAAGAAATAAAAGAGGAAGATCGATTAGCAGCTACAGTAGAACAAATAAATGAAGATGCAATGATTATTCCTCGTGGAAGTTGGTATAAAAATCCAAATGGCGATATTAAGGAAAATTTCTCTTTTGAGGGGCTAAATTTCGATGAATCTGATAAATTAAATTCTTATCTACATGCAAGATTGCCTCAAAGAAAATGGAATACTAATTTATTAACAAGACCTGATTATAATTATTCATTTGATTTTCTGGACCCTATAGATGAAGATGTTCCAAAAGGTGACCTTGATATTTAGAAATTTATTTCATTTAATTTCTCCAATAATTGATTACAAACATTGAAAATATTAACGTTTGAAGAGTTTTAGACTAAATAATTTGATAAAATATGCTTCATAGGATGTTGGAGTATTCAAAAAGAATTAGGAGGTCGTTTGGTGATTTTAAACAATATTTATTGGCCTGAAATGACATTTTATCATATTGTAAATTCGCCTCATTTCGGATCTATGTATGTAGGGCCCGGGAAAAAGAACATTGATGTTCCATTTATGGTCTGAGTAAATAAAATACGGTTTTTCTTGATTTTATTCTTTGATTGAAAACAAATTTCGTGAACTGAAATAAAGATATGAAATAAAGGGTTGAATTTGCCGCCAAGGTAGTCGGTAATGTAGAATGTATATTTTAGTGGCCTACAGATAGCGCTACTTGTGCCTTTGTTCAGTCGACTCGACACTCGACACACCATTGACATGTTGAGACTTGTGTCAATCTTTGCTTGTGTGTGGTGGAAGTGCCGTGAAATAAACGTGCAATAACCGGCAATAACCGGCTTGTTCAGTGAAATATCGTGAGGATTCTGAAAATATTCCACGGAAAAAGTGAGTAGATAGATGAATTAAACACCTAGGCTTTAAATTTCAGTCAGTTTTATCGATTTTTGTTCAATGTGCTTGTATGAACGTAATCGTAAATGCTACGTATTGCCACAAAATAATGTCAACCGGCATCGTCAGTTTCTTTCGTTTTATCGTTATTTTTGGCACTTTATTATATCAGAATTATATCACCCACCTTTTTTCATATGTTTGGCATATTCTAACTAAATTTCAATTTAGAATTGTTATTGCGAATATTTAGAAACATGGTTAATAAGTTAATATGATGCAATTCTATATTCAAAATCTTGTGTGAATCAGTGGTCAGTGGACAAGATTCAACGGAAAAATTCTTAACGTAAATTGATGTAAAATAAAGTTTTGAATGTACCGCCTAAGCAGTCGGTAATGTAGAACGTATATTTCAGTTGCCTGCAGACAGCGCCACTTGTATCTTCGTTCAGTTTGTCTGTAGTGGAAGTTTGGTGGAACAAACGCGCAATAACCGGCTTGTCCAGTGAAATATCGTGAAGATTCTGGAAATTATTCCATCATAAAAGTGAGTAAATGAGTAAATTAAACACCTAGATTTTAAATTTCAGTCAGTGTTATCGATTTTTGTTCAATGCGCTTGTTGTATACGTAATCGTATATGCAACGTTCGATCGTTACCATAAAATAATGTCAACCGGCAACGCCGGCTTTCGTTTTGTCATTATTTTTGGCACTTAATTATTTCATCCACCTTTTTTTTTACGTTTGATATATAGTTTATCTAAATTTCATTGTAAAGTTGTCACTGAAGATGCCTAGACACTTGGTTGATAAGTTAATATGACGCAACTCTATATTCAAAATTTTGCGTGAGTCAGTGGAAAATTCTTTGAAAAGTTAAATTACGGTTTCTTCCATGAAACAGTTCTTGCTTTAAAAGGTTAGTTTTTGATTTCATAATTTTTTGTGCGTGCGTGTAAAGAATTATGTTCGTAATTAAGTTGGGATTTTCCACACTTCTGTGTCGTCGCATTTCGCAATCTTAATCTCGTTTAACCTATAAAACAAGGAATTTTCATATCTGACAAGACGCGAAATTTACAACTCCCAAATAATTTTTTTTTTCTTTAAAGAAGAATAGGTGTTGTAAACTGATATATAGTTTTACATGCTTTTAGGTGCTTTTTAATAAATTGAAAATATTTCAAAGGATTGTGTGGATTTTGCAGTTTATGATTTCAGACCAGATATATAGCTATCCAATTATTTGTTGATTGGGAGCTGAGAAATATTTGGCTGCAGATTGGTTTAATAACATGATTTGTGGGATTTCGCGAGAATTCAAGACCAGTGGCTTAATCTTGTCTTTTCATTGTCCATCATAATTGAAATGGAAATGAAACAAGACGATCGCAGAGACAGGATATCACGGTATATGTGCATATAGACAGAGTGAATATAACCCTGGTACAGAAATAATTCTTGAGATAATAAATTAATCTCATTGTCGTCGAATTACTGAGAAAGTTTCTTCGCAGTTAAACCTATTGTAACATGGGACTTCAGTTCCGAACAGTAATTCTGCTGGACCCCTGTCCTTTCATCGATCCCTTTCAACATCTCGGCTCGTGTTCCTTTTCTTCTCCGAGTTCACTGCTCATTTATTTTCTCGCAATCTGAAGAAAGGGAACAATTATTGATTAAACGATGAATGAGGATAAATAACTATCAGTCAAACTTATATTATTCAACTTCATTTCTTGAGTTTTAATTGGGACGATATTTTTTTATTGAGACCCAACTATTGTATAAAATGTATAAAGTATGGCTGATTGTACGACTCATTTCAATGTTGAAGATTGGTGTTGCAGGTTTGAAACCACCAGGGAGTTTTTATTGGCTTTCATCGTTATCTTCGACGGCCCTCGTCTTTCGACGATCGTATAACAAGCCAGTCTCAGATTTTACTTTTGCGCGAAGAAATCAATGGTTCACTGATAACCTCTTCTGTGAGAAGAGCCCTCGGGCTTCCCTGTTATCTGATTCGTATGCACGGGCGGACTTGTGCAGTCATATAGTCGATTCTGCGCACGAACTTCAGGTTCCGGTTCCTATTCAAGAGGTATCCCCATGGTCATGCACCTTCTCTGTCATTATATATATGCTTCGACTTTCGTTTCGCGTATATCCGTCGTTATAAACTCCCTATTCAACTTCTGTCCAAACTTCCAAGCTCGTCTGTGGATTCGGAAAGACAGGTTGTTTCCTTCGTTCCGGTACACTGCCGTCGAACTCGTTCAAGCTTAAGTTTCAGCCTGCAGAAATTTAATTCTATATAAGACTGGAACAAAAATATATGGAACTGATAATTAATGAAAATTTGTCATCGCTTAGCCCGCGGCTCTTAACGAGAGGTTGTATCGAATCTTTAAAGTTCGTTGACCTTTCGATTCGCTTTGTCGTTCCTTCTCGGTGCGTACGAACGAGCAGGAGAAATCCTAACGGGATCTAGAGTAAATTGCAAAAACGTCTGAAAGTATTGGACCGATTTCTTTGTCCTTCTGAGTAAGCTTAAAACCGTTGGTTTTGTGAATAAACGTTGAGGTCCTTTGGTTGAAAAAAAAAAAAAAAGGAAATTCAGTCTAAAATCGGGCAGTAAGCAGCTCTTAGGTTTAAAATTGAAAATGCGGTAGGAATTGTTTTAGATCAAGGGTCTGATGCTTGTTCCTCTAATTCGTTGGTTCTCAGAGTGAGTCCAATTACATTTTTTTGGTAATGACTCGTGCATTGAAGAACCATGAATTTTCAGGGTTGCTATCATGTCAGGAAGGTCAGGGAAATGTTGGGGAAAATAAATTTATCAAGGAAATGTCAGGGGAATGCGAGTAGTTCTCAAGGAAAATAGAAGTTGATATTTCTGCTAGTTATGTTTGCTTTTATAGTTTATTTATCAGATTTTAGAAGCTTTCCCAGGATTTCGAAGGATTATAAAAAATTTCCAGGCATTCTTTGAGATTCTCTGGGTTTCTAATGATTTCAAGAAATTCTCCATAAGTGATGTTAAAGCTTATCGTGGAAATTAAAAGGATTCTAAGAGATTTTTATATTTTTAAAAGATTCTGTATATTTTTAGCGGATTTCAGAAGATTTCATTAAGTTTCAAAAAATTTAAAGTGATATACGAAATTTTTTAAAAATTACAGTAGCATTATTATTGAAAATTTGTTCGCATTTTTTTAATACTTTTCTGCCTAGGAAATTTGTCTGAAACTCGGGGGAATGTCAGGAAAATTGAAAAATTGAATTTTGTGGACACCCTGATTTTCGAGGGATAATGACTAATTTGATATTTAAATTTAAAATAAATTATAAAGAAATAGATTGGTGTTATACCAGAAGTTTTGAACGTTCAAATGAACGAAATATTTTTTTCAATTCTATTTTTTCCAAAAATATTGTCCTAACTAAAAATAACAGCAGAAATTACAAGTTTCTTTCACATAGAATTATTTTCAAATCAAATGAATCAATATTTTAAAACAATTTTTAGCTTAAAATACAATAAATAGAAAAATTCGTTCATTTGAACGTTCAGAACTTTTTAGTCATACAGGATGGACATAATAAATATTGAAGGCAGAAGAAACATTTGTGCCATCTTTTCATATACATTTATTTCCTTACATACACGAGTAATCGGTGATAAATTTCTACTTTGACAAAATACTTCTCTAGACTATAGAGCTAGTTTGTACTCCATCGAGCATCCACAAAGATTTATGGTTGGTTATATACCAAGATCACAAATGTTTATGGCCGTACCACAGAGTTGTAAAAACAAATTCAAAGTCTATGACTATTCATGTGAATGCAAAGAAAGCTTGAAGTACACCCTACAGACAACCGGCACTGCAGGTAATTTATGAACCGCGGGTGAGACTACGAAGATTCAGGTTTTGTAGTTTAAAATGCTAAAATAATACGTCACTCCCTCTTTATGATACGTCACTCCTCCTCCAAGAAATATCAATTAGTATTCGATATAGTTTCTCCACTCTTCATTAAAACTTCGAGGAATAGAATAGATTTAAATAAACCAGAGGCATAGAAATCACTTTAAAGTGAACAAGACAGAGGCAAATAATTCGTTATCGATGACTGATTCTGACCACAGTAGTTTCTCCCATCGCGGTCCGAATCCGAAAAGAAAAAAGACAACGCAAGTCGCACAGTGGGTCTCGATGTTCAGCTTGAATCCTTCGAATTATGGCGATGAAAACGGCGCGCTCAGTAATGCGTGAGAACCGCACATTTAACGCGAGAACTGGTTCTAGAGAGGTTGTAACATGGCGCGATGTTGTAAAGAAACGAATTGGTTGAAACGAACTCTGAATAAGTTACTGTAAAATTCGCCAACGGCTTCGAAGCCTCTTTCCCTGGAACGATCAGCACCATTTACATGCAGTACCAAGTAATTAACTTTTTCCTTTTCTCTCTTTTTGATCCGATTCATATTTGCGATTCGCGGCATTTATTTTTAAACTCGTCTTCGGTTCATTCACCTGCTTCGACGCTCCACGTGTCCGTCTCAGAAAACGAAAGTTGCCTCGGGCCTCGTTATGTCTTACAAAAGTGAATTTCGGTGATTTGCAAGGTGGTTGCACGATCTTCACACAATTTGCGCTTCCTGTGGGTGCTTTCAAAGAAATTGGGCGTGGTCAATTGGTACAGACAAGGAAAGTAGGCGTGGCCAAGCATTGCAGTCAATGAGAGAAGTTGGAGTATTCGAGGGCGTGTCTAATAAGTACACTTAAAGCTAAAAGTAATAGTTATATTGAACGTTAATTGCCCGAAAAGCTTTTTTTCCGCTCCAATACAAGTATAACGTTTTATCACTTTTATAATTTTCGATAGCCTGGGGTTTTTTGATTATGATTACAATTTTTAAAGATATTTAGCAGTAAACACAAAAACACTTGGGAATTCGAGAAATATGTTTTTGTCATAGACTTGCGATCCGCGGGGTCAAAAGATATCGCGAATCAAGAATGCTGAACTGACTCTACTTCTATATAAAGCTATAATGGGGTGACGAGGCTTATCTTTGAACGTATTAGGACGTACGTATTTATATCGCGTCACCGCACGTTTCCGACATACTGCTGCATTATTGTGCATATAAGCATTATGTTCTCCACTCGTGCTTTAAATTTAAATCCTATTTAAATATTATCCCCATGCATCGAAGTTTACTGAAATATGGTATAAAATTCTTTTCTTTAGTTTTATTTGTATCTTCCCTGACAAAAAAAAAATATCCTTATAGAAAGAGTCTTTTCACATGGAAACAGAATGTTGAAGCGTTGTTAAATGCATATCAAAAAGCAATTTCGCTTTTGGAACTGACACACTGAAAGTAGATCTTGATGGATCATTGACGGATGTTTCCATAAGCAGGAGAATATTCCCTTGAGAGATTTTCGATTTGATCGGACATGCTGATTATGCTTCGCGCTTTAGTATACGTTCAACGAGCCTTTATTTGACTAGAATAAAGGGATAGTCTCGGGGATAGTAACATGGGGGTTATGGGGGCAAGTACGCACAAAACGTCCACCATTGTAGGCAGCTGTTCACCATGCCCTACTACGCTCCCCCGCATTCCAGGCTTTAGGTCCCTTTTTATACAGTTATACGCGCTATGCTGTTTCCACCTTAATAATTTGTTTATCTATTTTATTAAATTTATTAAATTTATTTATTTCAGCGCGTTCTTTCGATACATATCGAAACATAGAAGAAATTGTGTTGAATTGACATTTGAATAGCCGCAGCAAAAAGGGGACCTACCATAAGTCCATTTTGCAAATGGAGATAACTATAGAATTCGGTATAAAAATCTCCACTCTATCATTTAATGTTAATAAAAATCATAAAACTAATCTTTCAGTAGTTATAAGTTTTGCAAAAAAATCAGTTTTTAAAACCGTGAAATTTTATTAAGATTTAATTAGATTATTTATAGGCTTATCTTCAATTAATCATGTAAGATGAATAATTTTATTAATTTTAATAGATTTAAATGTTCGCTTATATTATTAATTTTATTTTCAAATTTTAATGAATTTAATTTTGTTTTTTTCATTTAATATTACTAATTTCAATCATTTTTATTTAATTTATAATAGAAATAATTAATTTTTAATTTTTTAGTATTACATATTATTAATAATAATACCTCCTTTTATTAGATTTTTAAAAATATATTATATGATGTTTTTTAAAAAGTGAAATTGCATTAAAGAAATTATTCAATTAACCCATTAGGTAGAGTTACTACCTAGTTTTTTGCGTTTTTCTCAAATTCGTCAAAATGGACTTTGGTCCCTTTTTACATGCGGTTATTCATTTACAAAAAGTGATTAATGATGCCGATCGGTTGAGAATAATTGTCAAAGTTATTCAATATTTACATCGACCAGATTGAGGTGGCCCACTTCTATAAATATAAAAGAAGCATTTGATATTGAAAAGTTCGAATTATAATTCGCTATAAAAATTCAAAAAAAGGTCAAAAAAATTGTACCAATAAATTCAAATTCGCAGAATTATTTGCTGCTGAAGCGCTACTATTGTGCTTTTTCATAGCCTCACAGAATTGCAAGTGAAAGAAATCCATCTCAGCTTCCAACGAGATACGAATTCTGCAGTGCTCTTAACTTGGCTTTTAATTAATCATAATTAATCACGTTAATTGGCGCAACTAATACGAACGCGCCGTCCTACTGCATCGTTTTGCATTCTTCGCATTGGAAGGTCGTCATGCACGACGAGTTTCGCGCATATGTAGTGTGCATATGGTCTTTAAATTCGTTGCCATAACCCTTATCGGAAATGAGATATTTGACGTTTTAAAATTTAAAGTTTTTATTTATCGAGTACTTCATGCTTAAACTCTTCTCCAATCAAGAAAAGCACGTAATAGTAGCAGTGGAAATTATTGTCATTTTTTATTCCTTTTGCCGGCAAGTATTAAATAGCAAAATGAGTAGGCGAAAATTTGTGATGAGTATGATCTCTTTGGTTGTAATTAACTGTTCTAGAGGAGCATCATTTAAAGTTATAGAGGAGTATAAATCACGTGCATGAAAGCCCTTTTTTCTAGTATTTTTTTCATGACGCCACATTTCTTCTCTGTAAATCGAATATACTTTCTTATGGATAATTAAAATAGAAAAGATGAAAAAAAATTAAAAAGATAATCGGAAAAGTTACGGTTCCATATGTTTGTGAGAGTATCTCTTCGCTCGGAGGACCCTTCATTCATGCTTCATTCGACCCTTTCTTCGGTTCTTGTTACATGACATCGGGTGAAAACAAACCAAAGTTACACAATCCGTATGCTTCCTTTACTCCTCTTCGTTTTTCCATTATCTTCTCCTAATAAGTTAAACTTATTTCAGAATATGCAAAGTTTTCCTCACAAGGGGTGAAATACCCTTTATTTATCTTTTCGTGGTTAGGGATGTCTCTCCAGTTGGTTTAACTCGATTCGATACAAAGGAAACGAAACCATAGAATATGTGACGTATACGAAATAGTAACAGTGGAGAATTTTGCCCGTCATGGACTATATCACTATGGAACAATCAGGAATTCTGTGGAGGGCGATGCCCTAATATGACAGTTGTTATTATAGTTGAAGGGACAGTACGTTGACTATGAGTTTATTTTTATGCCTTCTTTTGCGTATGCTGAAAAGCCGCCTTGAGAAAATAATTAAACCTTTTAAGCGTCCTCGCTTTCGGAATGTAGTCTCTTGAAAGCCGTCCTCTTTGAAGAGGAGGCAATTATAAAAACTGTACATTTTATTTAAGGATAAGTTTCTTTGTTTAACCAAATTATACGGACAATAATAATTTTAAAAATTAAAAAATGTGATAGCAGAGGAAATGGAAAAATAGAGGAAATGGAAAAATCATCAAGATGAACCATTTGTAGAAAAAAATGTGGAAGCTACTCGTTGGCGCCACGCGACAGATAAATAAAGTCATGCGTTCTTAGCTTAACGGTTGAGATTTATGGCCTTTCCCCCTATTTTGTGGTAAATATTTGGAAGAAGATAAGACCCATTCTGTCAGTTGTAAAGGGTTTTGAGGGCTACTTCGGGAGCTGTTCCTTCAGGAAACATCCTAATGGGCATTCAAATAACCAACGAGCGCTATTTCCGGACGCAGAGGACTCACAGTCGTGGGACGCATTTACCATTATTTTTTTTTCTTGATGCTCTCTTCAGTGGATAAATGACCGACTGTTATCTGAGGACAATGGCTCGATTATGGCGAATCGTATTCACTTCTTTGTACTGAGCTTAATTCGATCAAGTATCATCGTTGTGAAATGTGTTAAGATTGAAATGCCTTTCATATGTATACACCTCACGACCCAGCGATTTTATATATGTTAGGTGTAATTCTCTTATTGAGATTAAAATAGTTATTCTCTCTTTTGCATGCATACTTCGCAATTGATGGTAGAAGTTATATGATGTGCTTGAAATCGTTTATTCCGAGGGATATACACGTAGAATTATAAATGGGCACATGTCAGGGAAGTCAGGGATGTTAGGAAAATGTCAAGAAAAACAATTTATGAGGGAAATGTCAGGCAAATGCGAGTAACTGTCAGGGAAAATAGAAATTACAATTTGTACTATTTTATATTTTTGTTGTATTACATATATAGCTTTTATAGTATATTTAACAGATGTTGGAAGCTTTCCAATTCTCTTAATCTGAATCAGCGATAAGTATACCACTGATTCCAATCAGCGTATATACGCTGATGAACCTGTGGATTACACTACCATATGAACAAAGCGAATGTCACGCCCTCTGTCGTCGAATTCAAATTCCGCTAATTCGTCAGCGTTATACATACCCTGATTGGAATCAATGGTATACTTGTCGCTGAATCAGATTTAGAGAGAAAGATTTCGAAGGATTATAAGGAATTTCCACGCGCATTTTTCGAGATTGGGTTTCTATTAATTTCTATTAATTATTTTATATAAGCACCGCAGGGTCCTACTGAAAGCAAATCTCATATATGAAAGTAACATTAATAGAAATAGTA
>JAUEJJ010000004.1:8377529-8394854 GCA_032164275.1 Synergus coniferae
TTTAAGACACCGAGGAATATATTTTAAATTCAAATGCTGAATTGGAAAGTAGTTTTACTTGAGAACTGTACGTTTGAAAATGGGGTTTCATTTTTTTTTGTTTTTTTTTTCGTAAAACACATCCTCTCTATTTGAATTGGTTAAAATTCAAAGCGCTCTTTAAAATACAGCTGGGAACTTGAGACTGAAGAGAATTGAAAATTTTGTGTTGTTAAACATTAGAAGAGGATGGGCATAGTTGTAAGTCGCGTAAACAGGATCGTGTCATTCTCCACGATGAAACTGGATATTTCCTTGATTGAGCAATCCTGGCAACTGTCACGCACCAGATACTGTGACACGCGAGAGTCACTTCTCTGCTTTTCCTTTCATTTCCGTTTTACGAGTATACACTTCACTCAAATCACTAGTTATTTAAATCCACAGAATTTAATTATGAACTCGGAGTAAATGTGTTTGAAAAATAGAGAAGAAGGAATTTTCTCTCTAAATGAAAAACTCATTTAACTTCGTTTGGAGATTTCACTTGCGGGTTATTAAGTTATAAATTATATAGTTGTCTTTTGAAAGTAATGTGTACCTTACTTTTGCCTTCCTTTATTATTGAAACCGGAAGCACGGAATATTCCTGTCATTTCGAAAAGGACTCTCTTTGTCTTGAATTTTTCCTTTTTCTGAGACTTTTTCTTCTTTCTTTTTCATCTCTTCTGGCTGTTTGCTTCCTTCTTTTTACAACGCTCTCGGACATCTCGGGTATGTCATAAAAGTTTCACGCAGGTCGGCAGGTGCCTCTTTCCTCGCTCTCTTCTTTTTAAAAACCATTCAGCTCGTGTGTTGTTTACAACACCTATCTCAGTACACTGATCCTTCTCGGGGTAAAAATTTTTCCGTTATTTTCACTTGCAGTGATTTACGTCCTCGAGAGCTGAGGCAGCAAATAACGGAATTGGTTTTTTCTCTAGTCTCTAGAAAAATTTCACAAAAGCGGAAAATACGTTTGGAAGACTCTTCAAAGTTTGATTGACGAAATCTTTTTAAGAAATATTGGATTTTTTTTACTACTCTCTCATCCTATCTTATGAACCATAAAAGTTGTGGTTGAATGAATTATTTATAGGCACGATGTTCCTAAATGTAAATATAGTAACCACAATCGTGGGAATATGAGTAAGTCCGAGAGCAAACCACATGTTGCTAGACATAAGAGATAAAATAGAATTAAAAATAGAGGCTAAGGTTTTCAATATTTAGTACACGAAAAATGTAATATTTTTTTTGAGAGAGATTTTTAGTTTGGAGCTAGAAAAAGGCGAGAAAAAGGTGATTTCGCCAGGAAAGTGGAAGCCACAAATGCAGTAAAGATTGTGATGTGACGTTTCATGGTTTGCGGTATGACTCAAGGTCGTAACAATGACCTTGACCGTGAGGCATATAGGTAGGTAGGTCGTCTTTCGTCCAGGGTCAAAGTTTCGAAAGGCCGTCTACGGTGCACTTTGCTTATGGTTTACTTTTACGCAAGTTCATTCTCTTGGAAAGAAAACATAAAACAAATTTTTTAGAGATTTCTAATTTTCACTGTTTTCTAGTTTTCTCCGTTTTTAAAACTCTCGACAACAAACATTTTCTTGTTATTCTGCGCACCACGTAAAGATAAAGTAAATTTTCTCTGAAAATATTTTGATTCACAGTATCAGAAGTTGAAAAGAATGCCATAACAGTTATTGGGAGATTTTTTTATCAGCATCAATCATGGAGAACGAGTGCGAAGTGAATTACGTTGAATTAATAGCGCGTGACGTTAAACGAATCAAACGCGAGTAATATTTCAATAACCTAATTTTCTCTTCACATAATGAATTGTTTTGCGAGAGACCCGGTGATAAGAAATGTGAGAAATCTGGGTGAACAAGATATGCAAGGCGTAATATCATTGGGATGATACATTTGTGTGATGATTCACGTTTTATAAGAACGCCGGTACGCAGTTTCGAGCGCACTCGACTCATTATTCAGATTAGCATGTCAGACCATTTTGCTCTCCTTAATTAAAACTCTGACCCACTCGTTAAACTTAATGATCACAACTTAATAGTTGGACTGACATACAATCATATACATATACATATACAATTTATTTGATCAAATATTTCTATCTCGCTTTTTATGTAATTTTTCTAATTTTTATCTAATGTTAAAATTCTCATTTAATATTTACAGAACGCTGAGTGAAGGTACGATTTCACTGAACTGGGAAACATTTTATGGTATAAAATTTGAAGTAAAATCCTCCTGTTGGTTTATACATTGATCTGGTTTTCAGGAGAGAAAAGCAGAGTTGTACGCGGAATTTGCTGAGCGAGAGTTTGCAATTATTATCTTGCCTCATTGTTTCACCTCTATCGACACGAGTTTTGAACAAAGTGAGAGATGCCGTACAATGCAGTCATTCTGAAAATTGAATCTGGGGTGAGGTCCTGATTATCCGCACGAAGACACGACTTTGAATAAAGTTGGCATTTTTTCAGTCATCCTCGTCCAGCCTTTGGAGAGCTTCGCGTGACGAGGTCGTCTTAAATTCCATGTTAAATGCCGGATGTGGTCGGATGTTTCGGTTTCTCACGACTGGCTTTGGCTAATTCAGTCCTGGAACTCCTTTGGGTTTACATACTCGAAAATATTTAAAAATATTACATATTTATTCTTTAAATTCCTCACAATGGTCGCTTCTTTATTCGCCAATTTCGAGTTAGAAATTGTTTTAGAAGAATTGCTGAAGTTTTTTTTGCCAGGAAAGTTTGTAAGAGCAAAAAGAATTATTGTTATCATGTAAATTCAATATGGGAGTTTTAGATATGAGACTGGAATGTACAATCTTGCGGTCTTTTTAACGAGAAGGAATGTGTTTAATAAGTTACTTCTACAGATACAAAGAAGAGAGTATACTGTGTTGACAGAAGTCGGATTGATGAGTGGAATCTCTGAAGAAATATTAAAGGTCAATCAAGCGTCTATCAGTCAGAGATTTCGGGAATGTTCGCGAATGTTATCAGTCTAGACAAGTATTTTAGACTTACAAAATTCCCTCGTAAACAAATAAGTATTCTATTCTTAACTTATTTATCAGCTGTGAGGAATTACGTCGAGTGCCTCTCTAAATGCGTAATAGAGCATCGACCTCGATTTCACGAAATTTGTTTATTCACTTTGAAATGATCAAGTAAACCAGGAAATTGTAGCTTGTAAAAATAAAACAAGCTATAAATCGATAGTAAACTATCAACATTGGCTCTCACTATATCTTGAAATTACAACTATTTTCTCATACCTGGAAAATTGTTATCTTTTAAGCTTCTAGTTACTATATAAATGGACAATTTATCTGTCAATATATTTTTTTCTTTTTCTTTCTTAAATATGAGTTGTCTTACACATTAGTTGTACATATAAGAATCGAACCGAAATTCATATGAGATTACTGGATTGATACGAGATAGATAGTTATTAGCATTAGCATATATTAGCCAAAGCTGACAAAAACAGCTGGCAAAAAGAGTTTCAGAGTGAAGTGAAATAAAAGGTAATAATAGTCAAAGAAAATGGTATGATAAAAAAGTGGAATGTAGATTGTCAGTAGAGGAGTTGGAAGTTTTGAAGGTCGAAGAATGGCAGGTGTAGCAAACTACGCTCCATAGCAAATTCCACCATAGTGAATCATCGATTGAATTCTAGAACCATAAAAAGATTGGCAATTAATTAGAATTGACTAAATTCCAATTGGATTATTTCAAAATGGAAGAATCTCAATTTTTCGTTAGGATATTGAAGTTGTTCAGATTGCAACGAACCTTGAATTTCTTTCTGAGAAATGATGAGTAGAATGAAATATTAAGAGAAGAAACATAATATTGGCACGGACGAGTGGAAAGCGAAAGGTGCATTCCTCTTTGAATTTTCCCTCTCAACGTTCGTTACAGGCACTTAGCAATGTAGAGAGATCGTGAATTACGATGCGCAGAATGTTGCGTCCTCGACTATCTAAGTTAGTGTTTGTATGAAATACTAGAAAGCCATTGTACTCAAGTGCCTTCGTGTAGTATCGTCTCGTCAGCAACAAATCGATATATTATCATCTTCACCCTTCTATAAATCTTACTATACTCTCAAATGAAACTATTCTTTAACGACAAGACTAGCAAAAATAGGTTTCAGTAGATCATTTCCAGAAATTTCAATTTTGTTTTACTTCATTCCAGATTAATCACTCTTGGAATCTACAGCTTCTTCTGGCGCAAATAGTCTTATCTTAAAGCTATATTAGCTGATCAGAAATGTAATAATAACTTATGATTTGCATAATACTAAGATACAAGTGCTGCAGGGAAATTTCTTGCTTGGAAAAACACATTCTTATTCTTATATTTTTGTTATCAGTATCAGAAGAGTCTTCAAGGCTTATATTATAAGAATATTACTAAATACTGTTTTCCAACTTGAAAAATTCCAATCTCTTCCAAGAGTTATAATTCTTTGTTCAATAAATTTACTGTTCTCGTTAACATTTTTTTTTGCATGAGTAACTCTTTGCTTTGGATGAGAGAGTACTTGGGAATCGATCGCTTCAAGTGCGACGATACTTGCAGACAGTTTTAACGGCTCTGTTAATGAAATGCGGCCCAGACCACGTTTTGCTTGAAATACGAGATTTTAGTAGTGTGGTTTGGTGCAACAAACTGTACTGACAGCAAACCATTTCAAACATTTGGTTTCGTACATAGTTTACAGTATGTAGTATATATCTACCTTTTGCACTATAGATACACTCGATTTCCAACAGCTTCTACAGCTTGTAAATTAATCGCTGGTGCTGGTGCTATGAACCATTTCGCTGTAATTAGGTATCGGGTTCCTCATATAATATTAACCATATTTTATATTTTCATGCTTCGTGGATATTAATTTAAAATGTTATTAATACTTTAATTAAATAGATAAATATGTAAGTAGAAAATTGGATCTCTTTAATGCATCTAATATCCTTTTATTTAGACTTGTCAAAGTTCTTTTTACATAAACAGTTTAAATTAATTGAATATAGCTTTTATAGTATATTTAACAGATTTTGAAAGCTTTCCAAGGATTTCGAAGGACTATATAGAATTTCCCAGCATTTTTTGAGATTCTCTGGGTTTCTAATGATTTCAAGAGGTTTTCAATCATTTTAAGGGATTTTAAGAAGTTTCTAGGAATTTATACGGATTAAAAGAGATTTTGATATTTAAAAGATTTCGCGGAATTTTAAAGGGTTTCATGAAATTTTAAAAGATTTTAAAGAAAGTTGAAGGAATTTAAAGGATTTTAAGGTATTTTAAAGTTCCTTCTGAAATTTTAAAGGATTTTAAAAAGCCAGTAAGAATTTTAAGAAATTTTCACATTTTTAAGGGCCATTTTTAAAGCCATCCGATCCCTAACTTACCGTTTTTTCTCTAGAACGTTACTTCTATATTTATTGAAATATTCTGGATGTATCAAATTGAAAATTTCTAAAATTAAAAAAAATTTAAGGTACATTTATCTGGTCCTAAATTTTTATTAAAATAAAAAAAATCAAAATTTTTCTTTTATAAATATAAATATTTGGGACCAGATAAACGTAACTTAATGCTATAAGTTCAATTTTAGAAATTTTCAATTTGATGTCTCAATAATTCAAAAATCAAAAGTAACTTTGCAAAGAAAAAAGTGTCGGTAAGGTAGGGATCGATAAGTAATAAATGGCCTCAAAAATTCTTTAAAAAATTTTTGAAATCCTTTGAAATCTTTTAACAGTCCACGGATTTCCTCAAAATCTTTTTAAATTACTTTAAAAAAAACTTTTCAAATCCCTTAAAATTCATTTGAAAATGAATACCATATACATAGTGTTCCATAATACTCCTTAAAAGTTCAAAACCAATTTTTGGAATCCATCAAAATGGATCCTAAATAAATTCTATATGTCCAAGCGGACGGATGAATGGTTTAAGGCTTATTCATTCGATCACCGAAGTTAAGCAATGCTTGGCTCAGTTGTACTCGGATGGGGTGTCATTGTCCTTTAACACTTATTAAACGTTATACCAAGCAGAATAGGGTAAACTTCGAAAATGCGTGTAACGCTCTCCCATGTGGGCGCAAGAACACAAAGCGTAAAAAAATTAATTTTTTGTAAATTTTTATTTCACCTAATTATTCAATTTCTCCTCTTCTGTTTTTCTTTTAGTTCGTTTCTTAGGAATTTTTTTCCTCAAAATTAACGTTTATTTCATAAGGGATCAAATGATTGGTAAGAATAAGTAGATGTAAAGTATCGGTACGTTTAGTGTTAAAGGATTTTAAACGATTTTGAGGAATTGTGTAAGTTTTAGTGAAATTTGAAGGGGTTTCATGAATTTTAAAGAAGTTTCTAAACATTTCAAGGAATTTTAAGATTTCCAAGGTTGTCGTAAATTTTTAAAAGATTTTAGAAATATTTTTATAAGATTCTGTAAAATTTTAGGTGATTTCAAAAGATTCCATTGAGTTTCAAAAGATTTAAAGTGATATGCAAAATTTTTGAAAAATCTCGATAGAATTTTTATTGAAAATTTATTCTCATTTTTAATACTTTTCTGTCAGGGAAATTTGCTTGAAAGTCAGAAATATAATGTTAATAATTGTAATACTAATTAATGATCTTTTAGAATTAATAATTGATACTTATTAGTTTTCCCTAGTATCAATATTCAGGTCTGAAAAAAATATGTGGGTTTATTAGCAATACGAGTAGCAGTCTCAGACTCCCAGCCACTTTAAATTTTATTGTTGGCGCAGCTGTACGACGAGGCATGAACGCCATGAACCCTAGCGTGTGGTTCCGGTGATCCGTCGCATGATCAGCTGAGACGACGATAAAGTTTCGCGGTTAAAGTATAAACATAACATTGCTATTATAGTTCCAGACGTCTATCTGTAAGTATATAGAAGGAAATTTGGAAATGAAAATGTCTTGTTTATTATTATTTTTGAAAAATAAAACATTGAAAAATAAAACATATTGAACAAGTTTTTTTTTTATAGGTTTTCACTGAATAGACTCCGAGGATGAAATTGAGGACTGAGGAAAAAGTTCACTCTTCCTTCTATCCCGGAAATGAAATAACTCTAAAAAAACAATATCGTCTACTGAGTACAATACCACTGATGTATTGACAGCTCGACTTTATTGTTTGGAAATTTCCTTTCTCGTGGGTATAAATAAAGCTCTCGCCAAGAAAAGAATCACGTTCGTAACTCTTCAACGTCCATTGCTCTCTCTCATAAAAACAAATTGTCTTTCCGCAAACAGTGAAGATAATTTCGTTTACAATTTCCAGAGATTCAGGTTCTAACATTCTAGCATTTAAAGGTTTAACAATGAATGAAAAACTCATTTAGTTTGATACTCGCTAACAATTTCAGAGAATCTCTGCAGTTTTGAAAAACGAGTCTCGAGGTTTTTAATTGTGACTCGCGACTCGTAGTTTCTTGTAAGAGGTTTCTCTCTCCGAATACAAAGTGTTGTAACTGAGCGTAATTTTATTTTGTGAGAGCTTAATTTGCCCCAAGGCAGTTTTGTGTTTTAGTCTACAAGCAACCTCATTAACTTTAAATGCTACAAAACGCTGTTCATTTCCTTTCTAGCCGCCAATGTTAGTTTCCTTAAGTCTCAAGACATTTTAACGAAGTGCTCTGATATGAGTGTGGATATCATTTGTCGCTAGTTCTTTATATTTTTTTTCTGTGTGACCTCTGGCCCTTGTTTCATATTTTCCCTCGTCTCCTTCATGACGTTCGTTAATAACTTTAATTGAAGTGGAATCTCATGGCTTAATTGAGTCCGCCTGCGAAACTTAGGATCGAAAGTTTAGGGTCTGCTTTTTTTTAAATTAGCTATTTTCGAAGCAAGTCGCTTTTAAATTTAAATTGACACTTATTAAATCCCAAAGTTCTTGTTTATCCTCCATTTCTATCAGCAATAGAGCGTTGAATCATTGGTGATCTTATCCAAGTTCAAACTTGAAGAAATTTTCTAATATAGGTGTGGCTTTCCAAAGCTTCTCAGCAGCTCGTCGACTTCCTGTTAGAGGTGAGGGAACGATAAGCTGGATCGATTAAATCGATTCCATTAAAGAACCACCAACCTTCCCATTTTTCATCTTAGTCTACATCTTTTTACTGTCAGTCGATAATAGCATTCGTGATGCACTGAACGAGCCATTAAGTCTCGATTATTTTTCAAGCAATTTTAATCTATCTGAGCTATGGCAACAATTTAACGATGGGATTTCCACGACACCCTAAGCTCTAGTTCTCATGAACAGAACCGAAGTTGCCGCCTTTGTTTGGCCTTTGATGGTCCTTCAGAATCTCCTTTTACACGCGTGAGTAGGTAGACCGTATACCAAACTTTGCCAAAGGAAGGCGTCAATTCAACGAGTGTTTTCTTTACTTCCTTCTTTCTACCTTCAACTTCTCAGCTGCCACTCTGCTTCTCTAAACTCTCCTCTTTTTTCTTTTAGTTTCCTTGAAAACAACAATGGAAGTCCTGTTTTACCGGAAGCTAACTGATTTTAAGGGAGGGAAATTCTAGCCTTCTCGTCTTTGCAATTTTCTTGAGATTTTGTGTTACTACTTTCCAATTATCGAGTTTGTTAATTAGCTCTTGGAAAACCTTAAACTGTTTGCTTTGAGGGTGAACTAAAAATTGCTACCATGTCGATGATCGACATTACAGGGCTTCAACGTTTCTTCCTTTTTTCAAGCTAAGCTTCTAATTATCTTCAAACCTTTGATAAACTATGTTTTATATTTGATTTTATAGGATCACGTAAATTTACCGAAATTTAAAATGACTGAAATTTAAATTCACCGTAATTTAAAATGGCCGGAGTTGAAAATTAAATACCAGATATATAAAAATTTCCAAAACAGAAAGTTCCCGAAAGAAAATAATAAAATCAAAATTTAAAATGTTACGTCGCCATAAAATTCTTGCAATTGAAAGTTAAAATTTTTAATTCCCAGAATTAAAAATCTCCCGACTTTAAAAATTTATTTTCAAAACGTTTTTTCAAAATTTCTCTTAAAAATTTTTAAAATAGATTTTAAACAAAAATTTTGGTAATTTTTAATGTCTGGAAATTTTTATTTCGGGAATTTTCAATTTTTTTTTATGTTAACTTTGGGAATTTTAAATTTCGATAAATTTAAGTGATCCCGACCTTATTTTATAGAGGGCTTATAAATTTGTTTCTTCATTATCGTAGATTCTTAAAATTTAATCATTTTTCTCTTTTTTCTACTAGTATTTAAATTTTACAAAATTGTTAATTATGAGTTAATTGTTCCAAGAATAATCATAAAAATTCATATGCAATAATGTTGTAAATAAATGGCTCATTAACTTCGAGGCGAGTTCATAATATTAGACATTAGCGAACAAAGCTATTCATTTACCAACCTCTAATTTCGAATTAATTGCTAAGTGTATAATTTAGCTATGGTTAAGTGACTATCATGTCGATAAGATCGACTTATTATTGCATTGAGTATTGACTAATACTATTGGGAATATCGGGATTACGTAAATTTACCGAAATTTAAAATTCCCGAAGTTAAATATTTTGGAAATGAAAATTTTCCAGCATTAAAAATTTCTGAAATTTTTATTTAAAATTTATTTCCAAAAATTTTCAAAATTTTTTTTCAACATTTTGAATGAAAATTTTTAAGAGAAATTTTGAACCAAAGTTTTGGAAATAAATTTTAAACAAAAATTTCGGTTATTTTTAATGTCGGAAATATTTAACTTCGGGAACTTTATAATTTTGAAAATTTTAAACTGATTACTTTCAATTTCGGAAATTTTAAATTTTGATAAATTTACATGATGCCATTATAATTCCAATGATAAAATCGTAAATTCTGAGTCTTAAAAGTAGTGCAACATTGTTTTTCGTCAAAGGTTTTTACATATTTTTGTTTCACTCGACAAAGTATTATGACTCTCGAGAGGATTAACCCGTTTACGAGTGCTTTCAATTCCTTGAGTTGTGATAAATATAGGAAGAGAAGAAATTGTTGAGAAATTGACAACCTTTTGCCTTCATGGGATTTATTTTCCCACACATATCTGTCCACGAGTTTGCGTAGAAAATAAAAGCTTTGGCTACCATCATGCGTTCAGCCTAATGAGTTTTCAATCGAACGCCATGGAGGCGTGGGTGCCTCGGGGTACGAATAACTACCATTGGAAAAGGTCAATGGGCGCGGAATTACTCTCTGGAATATTTCAAACGTTCTTTGTAATTTATTAATGCGTGCATTGTATCCAGAATTCGATAGAGGCCTTTTTAATATTTAAGAATATTATAAAAGTACAGAAAAACATAGAAAAATACTATGAAACAAATTTTGAATGTATATTTTTGAGAGGAAAAACACTTTTCCAATATTTTCCAAAATGAAGAAAATTCTTTAAATCGGGGAGTGGGGAGATGTGAGGATTAATAATTACCCAAAAAAAGTTACGTCATTTATAGATTTAGAAATTTGAAAATTAAGAGAATCTTTGAGATAAATCCAACTAACTTGCATGGAAAATCAAAAATTTTCTAGGACAATTCCCAATGTTTGGTAGGCATTTTTTAATTTAGAAAGATTTATGAAAATTCACTAAAAAACGAATGAATTAATTAATTCTAATTCGAAAATAGACCAATGTAGACAATTTAATTCTTAAGAAAATTTCTCCACAATGCGTATAAATCGTTTAGTATGTCTTTTACTCTAGAAAGCAAAGCTGAACTTTTGTTTTAAAGTTTTTGTATTTATTTGCAATACTAGTTTGCTAGACCTTTCAGTATTTACGGTTAAAAGCACTTGGAAGAGTCCGTCTTAGCTAAAAGTTGAATACTAGTTTGAAAAACTTTGGTTCTTAGTATAAATACTAAAAGCTTTTTTGCTTTTTTGATGCAAGCAGGAAGAGGTGAAATCAGATGAGACGAAAGTAGAACCCTCAGTGGATGCTCCTGCAGAGGTTCCAGAGGTCACAACACCGACTGAAGCCACTCCTGCCAGTCCAAATACAACCACATCGCCAGAGAGCAAGGAAACCAAAAAGAAGGATAAGGTAAGCTCTCCGTCTTAATCATTCTGGATTTTAGAAAATTTCTCTTCATCTTTATGCTCTCTTCTGTAGTAAATACTTCAGAGAAGAAGCTTAATATCTCATTTAAAATACACGAGTTACATCGTTGAGTTCAGCTTTTAATAATCTAAATAGTTCAATGTCTACCATTCTCAAAAGTTTCATAATTCATTTAGCGTTACTTCTTAACTTACATCTCTCCTTTATGCGAGCTATGTTTAAATCCAATTTAAATCCACTTCATTTGAAAATCTGAATAATTACATTTGTCAGTCAAGTCACGTTCGAGTAAGTCCTTAACTCAAAATCAGATTATGTTGCATTAAGTATATTGCAGTTGCAGTTGGAGATAATTTTCTATTAAAAGGAATAAGTAAGATGATATTCAAAAGAGGGTAATGGTTTCTGCGAAGATCTGTATATTCATATTAATTTATTAATTCATGAGAAAGAATTCTTTACTACTTCTTGTCAAAGGCTTTCAGTCATATGTTTAATGGAATAGTTAATAATTTTCAATAATGGTACTTGTAATAAAGTAGAGGAAATTTTAATTTGAATTGAATAACAATATTTTTTTAAATTTCTAAAATTTAATATTTGTGAATTTAGTGATGAATGTTTCTGACGTGACTGGATTGATTTCAGGCAAAGAGACATAAGTTCTCATTCAGGACATTCAGCTTTGGCAAAAAAGACAAGACCAAGCCAGCACGAGAGGACACACCCAAGAACGGAGATGTCGCTAAGGAAGAGCCTCTGGTCGAGGTAAGTCTACAGCTACGCGGTTTTGAGAATGAAATTTCGCAAATTTCAATGTTTCCAACAAAGCAAAATCGTGAGATAGTCGCGTTCGTCAGCTCTACGCTTTATTGCACAGTCGTAGCAATTGTAATAGTACGGCTTGGTAGAAGTGCGAGAACAAATGTGAAATCGATATTTTGGTATATCGAAAGAAAAATCTCGATTTTAAAAAGGCAGGCCGAACGTGCCTTTGTATGGAAGCGTTTCAGTCGAGGATAGAGAGGGAAATACGTGCACAAAAGAGTATTTCCATTTCATAAGAAGAATCTCTCTGGATACATAGATCTAAATTTATTTAAATTATTTGTGATGGCAGAGTGTCTTGTTTTCTTTGCCTCGAGCAAGTCGAAATATATTGGTGATATTGGCGTGCTATAAATTCACTTAAGGGCGGATGTGTCATAAATGAAGTTCGGTCGTGCCCTCACTTAAACGCGTAGGCGATTGTAGTTTGCAACACGCGACGATTCAAGATCGTGAAGCTAATCTCTTCTCTCTGGTTCCCTCTTCTTGTCTCTTGCCCTTCCATGGCTTGAGAGAGGGAACTGAGAGGAATAGCGGGACGAGATCTGCCGTGACTCATCCTTCTGGTTCGTCGTACCTACGTACGAGATACGCCAGAGGGAAAACCGGCTTTGGGTGCGGAATCATCATCCTCGCGTGGTCCTATCTCAACCGAGATTTTAAACGACGATATATTATCAAAAATATCTAGTAAATCAACCATTAATTCTTTTAATCCTGTATTGACAAAAATATAGAAATGGGATTTTACTTTGACGAATGGGTCTAACTGCTTGCGTGTGGCAAGAATTAGTAATGTTTCTCATATATATGTAATTGCATAGAAGTGAAAATGCATTTATTCAGCAGACACACGCCGAGAATAATGAGCAGATCTACAATGAAAACTGGTTGCGCGACTGTTTGTAGTTCTGCATAAATTATGATTCATTGATTATTCTGGAATCGAGAAAGCCTACCTAAGTGAGATATCCCGTGAAGCTTCTCGAAACAAATTTTTTTCCTCCTTGAGTTTCACACAGACTTGGAATTCATTTTCTCAAGATTCAGGATTAATGTTTCAACGAGGCAGTTCGTTGTACCTAGTGGGCTGGAAGAAAAAGGAGGAAGAATAATTAATTCAATTCCTCCACCCTCATTCTGCGCTTTTCTCTGCAGCATTCTCCTCAAGCACTCGTGCCACCGGAGCCTTCTAAAATCGTGTCCTAGCGCTAATTTCGAGACGATGCAACAAAGTAAGCTTTTCTGCGTGACGGGACAACCACAGACGGCTTTGCTAATTATGAATTCCCCCTGCATTTCTCTTGTCGACTGTCGAATGGACGACCAGCTAACCTCGACTTTCTGCAGCCGCTCGTGCGGATTTGCGTGTGCGGAGTTTTTTGCAGACACAAACGACTACGCGTGGCGTGGCACGGTGTGGCACGCCACGGCATGGATATGGGAGTGGCTTCTTCATGAATCCTCTTGCGCCCAACTCGGTCTGCTTGAATCGCTTGAATCCTATATGATGTATCATCGATCATCGCTCTCGACCCTAGACACATCAACTCTTTTTGTTCGATGTTCCCTGTTCGTGATTTGCCAGATTGTCCAGTCTGTGACGATGTCTCGCATTTTCGAATAGAACCCCAAATATCGCTTTTTTACAGGGTGGTCACGTCAGGAAAGTCAGGAAAATGTCAAGGAAAAAAAATTGACATTAATGTTATTTTATTTTTTCATATTACATATTTAGCTTTTATAGTATATTTAACAGATTTGGGAAGCTTTCCAAGGATTTTGAAGGATTATAAAGCATTTCCAGGCATTCTTTGAGATTCTCTGGGTTTTTTTTTAGTGATTTCAAGAGATTTTAAAAATAATTTGAAGGGATTTCAAGAGGTATCTAGGAATTTAAAGGGATTAGAAGCAATTTTTTATGATTTTAAAAGATTCACACAAAAAAAGTCTAGTTTATGTTACATGCTTAATTTAAATTACCTTAATTTAAATCCCTTTTTAGACTTAACGCTATAGTTTTAAGCCCAACTTAGTTTAAATCTCGCGTTAAGTCTAAAAAGGGATTTAAATTAAGGTAATTTAAATTAAGCCTGTTCCTGTAATATTAACTAAACTTTTTTTCTGTTTTATGGGATTTGAAAGGATTTCATGAAATTTTAAGAAATTTTTTTAAAAAGTTGAGAGAATCCAAAGGATTTTAAGATATTTTTAAATTCTGTTCGGAATTTTAAAGAATTTCACGGGATTTTTATGATTTTTAAAAGATTTTATGGAATTTAAGGAATTTAAAGATTTTTCAAAATTTTAAAAGTTTTGATATTCTTAAAATGATTTTGAGGAACTTTAATAATCTTCATGAATTTTAAAGGATTTTAATATGTTTCCAACAATTTCAAGAGATTTTGACGCATTTGAAGCTATTTTTAAAGTTTTTCTTGGAATCTTGAAATGCTTTAAGATATTTTTAGGAATTTGAAAATATTTTCAAGTTTTTTGTGGGATTTGAATAATTTTGAATGATTTGAAGGAACTTTAAAAGAATTAATGAAATTTTGAGATATTTCCAAAGTTTTCGTGAAGTCCGAAAATCAGGAAAATGTCAGGGAAATTAAACAATTGAATCTTTTGTCCCCCCCCCCTGTTTAGACTTCAATGCAGGATGTCTGTCAAACTAGGAAGCCCTGAATTTTTTTCGCAACAAAAAAAAAACTGGGAAAGGGTAGCGAGATGTCAGATTTGAAAATAGTTTGTTCTTCAAATGTCAAACCAACGTTCATCGTTTACCTTAAGCAAACTAGCATTTCAAGATCCTAATGGCTATTTGGATACCTGCCTTTGTAAATGCCATGATGTTGAATTCTGAAAGCGAGCCTTTCAATTCCCATCAACTCATGACGGGGTGTCTCGTATTTAACTTTGTCTGGTCTCAGGATTCTCTATGATATCGTTTTGTAGTTCTAGTTGTAATTTGGTATTTCTTTTACCTTGAATTACCAGGAGCCTTTTAATTGAAGATCTAATCTAATTTTTGATAAAAAATTGATATTCTCTGTTAATGGCTAGAGGGGAGGTTTTATGATTAATCTGCCCTTCCCTATTTTTGTGTTTCGGTCATTTTGGTATGAGAAACGTTCTATCTGACCGGGGAATCGGTAATAGGAACAGGTCGTTCGTTCATTGTGCTTGTTTGCGACACGGTTCAACGGCCCAAACTTCCCGGATATACTTACCTATGTTATTCTGGCGCGAAAAAAGCTTTAACGCCGCATACCCGCGCCGGACGGATACATAAATGTCGTTAGTGTCGATCACTTTGAAGGTAAATACACTTACCAATACGCATTTATAGCTTCTTGAATATTCGAGCAGACACTCATATTTTAAAAATTCAATTTTAAAACTTTTTGTACAGGGCGTCATTATCTTGACATTGCGGCATACTAGAATAATAAGCTCGCGATATTTTTGTCAGGACTTAGTATAAAAAACGCACTAAATATAAACAACGCTAATTTATTGGTCCACCGAAACATAATTCTCACAGAGATATAAATTCATTTCCACCTTCTCTCGTAGGACTCGTACTCCTCTTTTCTCTTAAAACTCGACCTCACTCTTTCTTTTTTTCTTTCTCTCGCTCCACCCTCGTTATTATGTTACTGCCGCCGTGGGGACGGCGCGGACATTTTATGCGACCGTAAATAAGATTGTAACGTCAACGAAAGAGCTGGAAGGTGCGGCGAAAAGGAGAGGGTTGTTCAAGCAAATGACTTCGATTTCAACCTTTTGAGGTTTACCGTCCTTTTGAAGATAGTTGTCATTGAGTCTTCTCTTTTCGCCATTATAGACCCAACCACAAAATCGGTTGATTTGTTGCTTGCCACTAAGTGATCTGTCGAAAATGGTGATGTCTCTATTCTCAGAGATGTTGGAAGCAAGTCGCGGTGTTCGACTCCGTTTCGATTCTTGAAAAAACCGATTTTTGAATCAATTACTATTCGATTTTTTGAAGAATCAATTCTTCACCCTATGAATCGACAAACCATATTTATTTTACAATTTACATAATCTAAACTATAAAAGGTGTCTGATTACGATTCGATTCTTAAAAAATCGATTCTTTTGTGTTCGATTTTTAAGTGAATCGATTTTGATGGTTTGATTCAGAAATCGATTCTTCTGAGAGAATCGAACATCTCTAGAAACAAGTGAATCTTTTGGAAATCCAAAAGATTTACTTCCACTTGAGGTTTAGAAGTAGGATTTAAATCGCTGCTTCTCTTGAAGCAGCTTCACTTTTAATTCACACTTCTGTGAATATCGCTTTTTGATTCCTCATATTCTTCCCCTCGTGAAATCAGAGACAAGAGGCGAAGGTGATTGTGTGACACTCTTTGTACGCCTGCGTTGTTCCTATGCTAGGGAAACTGGCGACACTGTGTCGAGGGGTGCGTGGTTAAGCCTTATAATAAGGTGTTGGAACGACGCGACACACCATGTTGCAGGTTGTATTAATTGGTGATTCTCTACGAAGCGAAAACTCGCCTCTACGACGAACAACGATGCCTTCAGAAGACAAGATAATTTTTCTTATCCAGTCATTTTTTGCAGAAAATTAATCTTTACTTCTATAAGGAAGGAAAGTTTTTCTTTTTTCTTTTTATTAGAAAGATCGGGTCTGGTTGAAGTTTTTTTTTCTCATTTATTGAAAATACGGACCACCTCGGTGTTTAAAGTTGCTTGTAAGCACCAGACAAGCTTAGTTTCTGTATTGCAAATCTCGTTAACTCGACGATGGCGAATCGACGATGGATAAACCGGTTTGATTCGTTACGGAAAGCGCCTCGGCAGTTTCCACTTGGTTCGATTTCAATCCTAATGATCCGATGAAATTCATCCCACGGTCGATAAGTCGCACAGAGTTTGCAGGGTCGTCTGTTTCCCGAGATTAGGCGAGAGTGGATGGAACAGTGATTGATTCCTCATCAGGGATTAGGTGCTGATCTGGACACAAGGCGAGCCTGAATTTGGGGATCGTTTAACTTTTACTCTTTATAAATAATGTTCATAAATAATCAGTTTAATATTAATATTTTCATCGATATGGAAGGTTCTAAAAAATTCTCGAGAAACAAATTGATACTGATTTGTCAATGGCACTTAATTAAAAAGAGCAACTTGTAAAACTTACAAGACATAATTAATAACTGACTACTCATTTGTCGCTCGAATTTATGTCGGATCAATCAGCTAATGAGGTGATAACCGGTTTGATCAAAAAGATTGAT
>JAUEJJ010000004.1:8410057-8424646 GCA_032164275.1 Synergus coniferae
AGTGAATTCACTTGAAGTCACTTAAAATCGCCGGAATTATCTTAAAATTTCGTGAAGTTAGTGAAATCTTCTGAAGTCATTGAAATATCCTAAAATATCTTGTACCAACTGTACAACCGATTGGTTGAGTTGTCAATTCCCATTTGTCAAATTGGATTAACTTTGGACCTACTTAGTTCCTAATTCATTTTTATCTATAGCAAAACTATTTCTTGAAAATGCGTTGGTTTATTTTTATTTCTGGCAGAACCCATTAACAATGATAACGTCGCCCTGTAGTGTCTTTCAGGCAATTACAAGTTCGCCAGAATAGGGTTATTAACTATTCCAGATTATTTAGCTCTGCGGGTAGCTTCTTCCTGGGTACGAGGACTTCCGGTCCGGCGAAACGAACCTAATGGCCTTGTTTCCGTGGTAGATTGACTACCGTTTGTGATGTGCTCTAATCTTTCTACGAAAATCTAATCCTGCTTGCTAATGAATTTTGAAGTTTGCGTGATACTGTTTTCCACCTGCTAATATTTTTATTTAACTGTTAATTCAGCGATCGTATTTGGTATCAACTGAGCGATGCTATCAGTGTGATTTTCTGTGTGCGTTTAATTTGAAAGGATTATTAGAGATAATAATAATTCTTGTAAATAGAGAGTCGATAAAAATAAATTGGATAGTCTAGTTTCGCTTTCAACAAGTAGTTAGTTACAACGTGATGTGTCATGCCAAGAGAGTCTATAGAGCTATTTCGTGAAATTATCTGCATGAATCACCGTCTCTGGGGGCTGAAACAGTTATTTCATTTTAATTTATTATTATTATTTTTTTTTTTTCTAGTTACTTTTATGGTTTGCTGCAACGAACTAGTAAGCTGACACTCGTCACGCGACTATCTGGCGTCTGAGCGCATAAAAATAGTCGCGGGTGAAAAGCGCGAATGCTTTCTAAACGAAGTTTCATGAGATGCTCCTTAGTGTCGAAGGCGAGCAAAAATACCGATCCCAGCGACAAAGAAAACTTTTGAACCAAAATTACAACTCTTCAAATCTACAGGCTTTTCAAATCCAAGTCACGAGGAAGCTAGCGAAACTCCATATTGTAAACTGTTTGTAAACTTGAATCAGTGCCAATTTTCGTAGTATATTTTGTAGTCATCTTGCATATTTTGATCCTGAAATATTCCCTGGCAAAATGGCAGCTGAAGATTTTATTCTGTGAATCTATTTCCAATGTTTTTAGCATCTGTGGGTAATTACTGATCAGAGAAATTTCTCCAGCTTTGAGACGAAAATTGAGTTACTTTAAATATACGTCTAATTGGAATTTTCCCAGGGTGAAAATAAATTGACATTGCCATATGAACTTTAAGTATATTCAGAATTAGAGCAATTCTCTTGGGAAGGTTGCTGAAAGCAATTTATGGAATGGGTTCAAGCAATCTTTTATAGCTCTCTGCCAACATTCCTCAAGTCACTGCAAACCGAATTATTGCAACGAGTTACTTAAGTGCAGCGCAATTAATTTATTCCTCATTCAGTGAAATCAATTACGAACTCTCTGCTTGTAATCAGATAACAAGTCGTTCCACTCATTTCATTAGAGAAATATTTTGCTGTGAGATGTCCCTTGGAGAATACATATTTCGCGTTACTCATGCGAACACTTTTTTAAATGAAAAAAAGCATTCTCTAGATTAAAAAAAATGTCTAATTGTCTAAACAACTCTTCGTGAAATATTATTTGACTTTTTTTTTGGGGTAAACACGAAATGAAATGAATTCATCTTTTTTTGGCACACCTAATTTTTTTAAAATTATTTTCTGTAATAATCTAGGACGATCGCTTGTAACCGATATGTCTTCGCATAGCCGACAAAATCGGTTACAGCTTTTCCAGATTATTTCCTCCCCATCGCACTTTAGTTTTGTTTCGACTCTTTTTAATAGAATGCGATATTTTCGATCGAACGAGTCGCAAACAACTTTTTTTTGTCCTTTCTCATCCACAGAGAAAAAAAATATATAAACGCAACTTACGCTTCCAGATAAAGCAATAGACATTTAATTTTAAGTTTAAATTTATACTTTTTGTTCAATTTATCAATTGGATCCAATATTTCAATTACTAGGCGTGTCGCAAAACTATCATAAATTTTTTTGTATAAAGTAGAATGAAAGAATAATTATGAACAGTTACAAAAGTTCAAACACCAAAATTATAAAATAATTATTATTAGTGATTAAAATTAGTACAATTAATATCGCAAGGTACCTTATTAATCCAATATCAATCAAGTTTTAAATGATATTAAGACCTAGATAAATAAGGTGAAGACTTTTTTCTTTGATGGGTCTGCGAACGAGTCAATTTAAGAGCCCCAGATAATGCGTATGTATTTGGTATTTACAAAGGTGCCTTTCCCATTGATCTTGTTTACACTCAATAATATTACCTTTCTCTATGCTCCAGTGAACCGAAAAAATGCCACATCATAATTTGGATTTGCAGACAATAGATCTAAAAAGTCATTCCTTCAGTTCAGACCATCTTAACAATAAGGACTCTAATTCAATTTCTCTTTTAATGTTCTAATTTAGTCAAATAACTAATCTTCAGAAAAATGTTCAAAGGTCTTAGGGGGTCTTACGTGATTGCAGCCGATAATTCGTTTAGTCTCCTACCGAAGGTCTTAAATTATAATTCGTTTAATGTCCTACCGAAGGTCTTAAATTAACCCCTAGATACATAAGGCGGTGGATATTTTATTGAGGAATTCCACGCCAAAGCGTCAACCCCAAATGAGAATTAGCCTAATGCCTTTTTAATGTTCATAGGGGTCGGAATGATCCTGGGTAGATGAATAGCTCTCAGGAGTCATTTTATCGAGAATTGAAACTATCAACGAAATTATTTTTAACTCGCGTGCTGCTCATCGTGCAACGCCCTTGTACTCGTTTTCAATTAAACGCTTCTCATTTTGCTATGCACCCGTTGCCGCCGAAAGACTTTGCTAAGTATAGAATTTATAAATGGAATCTATCTAAAGCTTCGCCAACTCTAGCTCTCTTTATCGAAAAGAGAAATTCGCAATGTGAACTTGACCATTTTTTTTATTTTGATCTCAATTATTATTTTTTTTTTTTTTGTATAATCAATAAATTATCAGATCTAAGGACTCTTGTCTCATAAAGAGGAAATGATGTATTTAACCATTTCCGTGAATTGACTAATTAAGATAGCTATCTAGTATCGATTTCAGTTGTACGAGTAATCTCTAGTAGACTAGTTTCATAACTGATAAAGATCATAGGGAAATAGGTTGATATTTCAGTTACGGAACGAAATCTTGGTTAACCGGAAGCTTTATTACCTCCACTATCGGAAAATAGTAACAGGAGTCGTTGCGCGAGCCTGGATTTGAGCCAATAGTCAAAATACGAGCTGCTTTGACACAATGCCAACTTCGAAATTCACGTGAGAATACAGGCTCGAGTGCTAACATTCTATCAACTTTCAGTCACGGTGTCACTTTCTGTTACACTCGATAAATGCCCCCGAATCAATGAGCGAAACTGATTCTGAAAAAAAGAACTTCCTAAGTTCTCTGACAAAATTTTCCAATCTTAGATGGAAAATTTTCCCGACTATATCTTTAAATCTTTCATCCAAAATAGGTTTTCAAATTTCGTGCTTTGTCATTGATTATATCCCCTAGTTTTTCTTTTTTAGGGTGAATTTAATTCTTTAAATTGAAGACTCTTTGTAGTACGTGAAGAGCGTTCGAGATGAGTGTAAAACTAAGAGCCGTTATCGACACCCTAGAATTTCAATGGCGAGCTTGAAATTGAAGTTCTCCTTTATCTTCCGACTCTCGTGAATCTTTCCACAATAATTAGATACGGACCTGGGTGTTATAAAACGTTTTAAAGGAAAATATGTGCTTATTATTGGTTGACACAGTGACACGGTTGGTCACCCCTGAGGGGCGCGCCAGTAGATTTTACCCTTTGTTCCACGTAGTTCTATCGGGCGGATACTCTAGGGCCACCCTTCCGCGTCTACTATATATACCCTCGTCCCTATTTAGACTCAGAACTTTACCCTTGTCTCATTTCACCCGTTAACGACGACCCCCCTTTTTCGTGTGCCAGACAAAACATAATGTCATGCTCGACTGAACTAACGTTTTCTTCATACGTGTGAACACCACTTAAACACACACCCGCTTTTCATACGCTTAAAAAATCGTTAACGCATAACCGAGATGTGTACAAATTTATCGGTATCCATAAAATGTAGCAAGACTTTACCGAAAACTTGTTTAATGTTTAAGGTTTTTGTACTATCTCATTATTTATGCTTTGTTATAAAATTGTAATTTTTATTCACGCAAGAAAGAAACGTGGGCTTAAAAGAATTTCAAAAAATATTTTAAGTCCACTTGGAAGGCATCTTTAAGGTTGATGTATCATGACTAAAGAAATTTTTGTTTCTACAGGGTGGTGAGGAAGCCGAAAACGCAACAGCGGTAGCAAGCAGTCCAGTTGAGAAGTCCGAAGTGAGCAGTCCGGTCGAAAGTGAAGCCGCCCCAGCGCAGGCGACGGAAGCTAAAGAAGTCGAGTCTGCTGCAAGTCTGGCTGAGGAAAAGAAAGAAGAGGCTACCCCTGTCGTGGAAAAGGAAAAGCCTGCCGAGAAAGTCGAGGCCGCAGTAGCTGAGAAAGTCGAGGTCAGTGAAGGAGCGCGGCCCTCGGCAGGCCAGAAATTTGTAGAGGTCACCAACTCCCACACCGAGCCAATCGCGACGCCGTCTATCATTGAGAGGAAAACCAGTGAGGATCTCCCATCCCGATTCCCATCCAGTCCTCCTCCAACGCCTATCGATCCTTCACCCTTGCAACAGGCTCAGCAAGCAGCAGCGAGTGCCACGGCCTTAGCCGAGGCTCTCAAGCTTCCTGCCGAGGCTGCCAGCAAAGAGGCACCCATCTCGTTGTCGTCGTCCCAGTCGTTCGACGAGCACACAACTCATATTTCCAAAGAATCTATCGCGCCACTTGAATCCCGATCAGAAATTGAACCCTTAAAAGAAACTAGAAAATTCTCTGTAGAGGATCTACCAGAATCACAAGTCGTTCACGAGTCACCCAAAGAAGTTCAGATGCAAGATTTAGGAAATGGAGATTCAGATTTTGTAATTCAAACCGAAGAAGGTCCACTTCCAATCTGTGCAGATTATGTAATTTTAGTTAAACAAACGGAGGAGGTCCTTTCAGAAGAGAAGGAAGAGCCTAAACCAGAAAAAGAAGTCGAGGTTATTCTAAAAGCAGTCGAAGGACGAATGAAAGAAGATTCCTTTTCCAGTAACACAATATCCGAACAAATTTTTGCTGCCGGTGAATCGGTTCAGGTATTTGGTATGGAATGCAAGAGACCAGAGCCAACCACAACCCTTAGTGAACCTGTTGTTAACTCGAGGAAAGATACTGAAAACGAGGAGGAAATTCCTCCTCCACTGCCAGAATCTCCAGCCCCTGTTGTTCAAGAGGCTTCCAAGATCTTGAGCTTTGTGAATGCAGAAGTCAGTGCGACGCTCGTAGCACACATAGAATTGACGGATCTAGTTCAAGAATCCACTTCATGTCCACTTCCAGTCACCAAGCTCGAGCAACCAATCGAAGAACTACTTTCAGAAAAATTTCCAGAAAATATTTCAGAATCACTTCCAGAAATTTCTACACACTTGAAAAGTTCAATTACAAAACTCCCAGAAGCCTCTGCTAGTGCACAAATCGTTGACTTCAGATCTGATGACGTTTCCGATTCTTTGGATGACCTTCCTCCCGTACCTCAAGAGCTCGCAGCGTGCGAGGAGGATTCTTCCGAATATCCTCTGCCTCCGGATGATCTCTCCCTCCAGTCGCTACCAGCAGAGAGTCAAGAATCCAGAATCCCAATGGAATCCCTTCTCACCCCACCTAGTAGCCCAAGCCCTGTCAGTGTTAGCGTCATGACGACGGCGAGCACGAGAGAGTGTTCCGAGACGCAATTCTACGACAATCAAAGCAATCATGAGTTCAAGGTGGAGTCGGTGTCACAAAGCCTCAATTCTTTCAATGATTCCGAACCCGAAATGAAGGAGAGGTTAGCCGAAAGTGAGTCGCTTACGAGTCAATTGACGAACGGCCACAACGCATCCGAGGATCACCAGGTGACTAATCATGCAACTTCCTGGCATGAAACTGGCAGCCAAGTACCTTGGTGATGTCTCAATTCTACGTATCTCGTCGTTCAGTGCGATCGACTGTCTCTGTGGTGTAGCCTGATATCTCGAAACATCCAGTTTTCTCAAGTCCTTCCGAATCCTACACCTCCACGCCCTTCTCCACAGACAAAAAGCTTCGCCTGAGCTTTAGAAACACTCTGACGACTTGAGAAGCGACTTGTGACTTAACGACAGTTTGACGCGTGCTCAGACGAGGCCAACTACACACGCTGAAGGCGATGCCATCTCGTCGAGTCTAATTGTCCTGGGAAAATATGCTTGAGACTTGAATGGCACGCGATGACGCGCAGACGAGTTTTCGCGTGACGCGCGACATTTCATTAACCTCACGTTTTGCCTCCCACCGTTCTTCATCCTATCATCCATTCTATACACATCCTCCTAAAGAATGTTATATACCTTTGTTCTCAACGTATCGATTAACACATTCAAATTTAATGCTCGTACTTCCTCTCCTCAAAACCAATACCTTACGTTATTTACCTCTTGGTTTTCTTATAAATATTAACACTATGTTTACTGAGCTCGGAACGCGAGATCAATGCAAAGCAGCGTTAATTGAATGAAAGTCTGATTCAAAATTTCAGGATGTCAATCTTATATTAATTTTTGGGGACGCAAAATGAAAAATATCTTTATCTAAAAACTAATAGACGTAAATTTGGGATTTTTTACTTAGCTAAAGCAATTATTTATTTCGTAAAATGTGGGCGTTCGAAAATAGCCAGTACTTTTAAGATCTCATTGATAGACGTATTCTTTGCTGATTATACGCGTAGTTAGTGCTTACAATCACTGACATTAAGCTATTCTAAAGCTTTTCACCCAAGCCATTAATCTACATGTTGCTATTGTAATTGCATCTGTTGTGTCGTCAGCATCTTACTCGCGTTTTGCATGTCAAACGTTGTTTTCAAGCGATAACAAGAGGGAATTTAACTCGTTGCAGTATGTACTGAAGCATGATAAACGACTCTCTCAAAAGAATTGAAAGTTCCAAAGTTAGTGATCAATGTAATCAAGTAAGTTCAGTACTACGGAACTTTTTAAAATTGCAAAAAGGGGCTACTTTTCAGATATAAAAATGAAAAATTTTCAGATGTAAAAAACGATAGAGTCGTTCTCTTGTGGGTTGTAACTGTTCTGTACTGTGGCATGCAGAGTATTGGTTTTTCGGATGATTAATGAATATGAGAAACTAACAAAAGTTTGTTTTACAGAGCATTCCTGAGCCTGAAGCTCCAGTTGAGAACAATGTTTCGGCAAACGAGGTCAGCACGACAGAAAGTGCCGCAGATGAGGCTCCAAAAAGTCCGCCACCAGCGGTACCCGTTGAGGTATCTGTTTCACCAGCTCCAGCGCCTGTTATCACCGAAGATGTTGCTTCTGTGACTAAGGTATTTTCTTAAGCTATATTTGTACTAAAGAAATTTATTTTTTCACTAATTATAAAGTTTAGAATGATGATCGCCTTAGGGTTGCTTTCTGCTTGATGAGCGAAGGTGATCCTGAAGTTTTTAAAAAAAAAACGTATTTGAAGACTCCAGAGCGAGGGGCCATCTGACTTTTGTATTTAAAATTGTTAATGATTTTAAATTTCTTTGATTTTTGAATCTGATTGTTTGGAAGAGAAATTAATAACATTTGTTTTTTTCCAGGTCATTGAAGAAATTGATATCAGTGAGAAGGCCGTTGCTGCTGCAGTGAAGGAAGCAATTGAGAACTCCAACGTAATTCTTTTTTAAAAAATATACCTATATTAATTTCCTGAAAGATGTAATAAACTCTTTTCATTTAAAGACTGAATGATTAATTTTCAATTTTGTTGTTTCAGGAAATCGTTGTCGACTCGAACCACCAAAATCATATGAATGAATAAGCGTCCCTTAACCGAATTGTATTTTGGGAAGAAGAAAATTTTTTTCTCTCCTTAAAACCAAAAAAGTATATTATATAGATATGTATATTTGGACCATTCCTGCAACTAAACCGAAAAATGACGATCTTTCGTTACAAGCAGCAAAAAAGAAGCGACAACAAAAACCCCGACACCACGCGAGAGCACACAGACTTTAATAGTAGGCCTATTAATTGTTATATGGCATTTGACAGCGAATGGAACTGATGCAAGGAGCTGCGATAGCAACGGTTGCGTTCGATCGGTTAACAGATAGTCGTTCGCGCGGTCGCTCGAGTGGTGATTCGTTATTTCGTGAGCCAAGCGACGATTGAGAGTTAGTTTTTTACTGGGCCGTGCCCAGTGCAGGGGGGTTACTGTAATTGTCCTGCAGTGTAGAAATTTTACAAGTGTCATTAATTGTTATTAAGCTAAGATTTAAACGAAAGACCATTACGTGGTGGGCGAGCGACAAGAGCGATGATTATTCGGAGCGAGATGATTGGAATGTATCCAGCTCATCGTCCACTCCACGGGAAATACTCAAAGGGTTGCCACCCTCCCGTTACTACATTACTGTTTTACACAGAGAAAGATAATATGGCTGGAAGCGAGATGCGGAGAAGAAAGAAGATTGCGGTCATTGGTGTGTCTGAGAGAAAGAAAGAGAGATGGGAAAATGTGATGAGAAACAGAAAAGCAGAGAGAAAATCGAAGCAGATCTGAGTGTGAAAGAGATAACGAAAGAGTTATAAGAGAAAGAGCGGATGGACCGAATCCAAATGTGTATAAGAGAGAACGCGCGAGCGACGAGAGAGAGAGTGAATGGATACAAAAGAGCGAATCATTAACGCATCGAGTACGCATTCACATCGCAATTTTAAAGACGTACGATACGATTATTTTATTCGTGTTTCCTTTTGCGATCCTTGTCTTCTTTTTGTATTTGTACAATGGAAAGATTTTACGTCGGAACGAGAAACCGCACATACTACCACCACACTTTTAAAGCTATTGGACGCGAATCTAGCCGTACATTCGAGCACACACAAATACACAAACATCAGCCACGTACACTTACCACTGAAGACACAAAAAAAAAATAAGATATACAGTAAGTCGAGCAAGTGATATATAATCTAGACATAGAGGACGCATTTGTGTAAATTCGGCGTTTGTTCGAAATGCTACTTCTCCATACGAGAATCGCTTACGACGAACTATCGCGTAATTTTATGATAATCATTAAATATCGCCTAATTACGATTAAACAAAGCCCGCACAACTACCACCTGGAACGGTACCTTTTTCAACTTTTCATACAACGTTTTCTACGTTTATACGGATCTCCAGAAGTAAAGTAAAGTAAAACATTGACGAAGATTTCATTTTATTAAGGTCGTAGGCGTAGATTATAAAACTTAACAAGAAAAGCATATGTATATGCCCCGGATCTGAATATTTCTAAGTGTTAGACGAGCGCAAGGTCATCATGCCTATGACCGACATTGATTTTATACGATATATATTAATGAGTAAGGAGAAAGAAATAATAAAATTAAAAAGTTGTATAGTACACCTTATTCGTATGGAATTTAATTTCAGTAACTGTCCGTGAAATGATATATTTACAACGAAAAAATTCGCCGTTTTCTCGAGAATAAGATTCAACGACGAAAGCGGACTCATCGTTTAGATTCTCGGACCCGACCGATTTGTGCACCTACCGCTACCGATCGTTATCTCTGAAATGCTTTCCAACAGATCGCTCCATCGTGTATCCATCTCAATTGACGTTCACGACTGAGCGTACTGATTGAAAATGTTTCATATACAGAAATATAGTCTTCAGTATCTTTCATCAACAGTTGTAATAGTAATTAAACTATTCTACATTTATCTATAACCTATAATAAACTGTGAAACAAGTGTACGAATTTATGTTTCTTTTTCATTCACCCTCATCTTCCATTGTAGGATAACCAAAATAAAAAAATTTCGATTTTCAAATTATTTTATTTGCAATGTGTCTCTCTTATAAATACTTGTAATTATTTTCTGTAACTTTAATAATTTCTTACGTACAATATGTTTATATAAAATGAATTAGTTGCGTTGAATTGCATTGAACATAAATTATGTAAAAAATCTACCTTTTTGTAAAATTTATTTTACTGTATTGATGATTCTAAAACATTGATTACCATATCTAATTCGTCTTTATTTAATTCAATACCCAACAGTTTTTCGTTTTCTTTTTCTTCTACCATTAGGTCTAGTTGTAAGAGAGGTTCTCGCAATGATGCAATCTTGCTGGATCCCATTACTAACTGGAAATATAATTTAAGACATTTAATTTTAAGTGTTAATTGTTAACAAAATGTTAACGGCTATAATTGGAAATTTTAAGTTAATCAAATTTTTGAGATAATTCGTAATGGCTTTTGTTACCTTTAATCTCCAATCAAAGTCACGTAAGGTTGGCAGCATAGTCTTGGAATGTTTTTTTAATAAAGCTTCAGTAAGATGTTTTCTTCGAACTTTCAAACAGGTGAAAATTCTTTGTTGTACCTGCTCTGGAAGCGCATGATATTCCAGCGGCATCTGAAATTATCAAAACAAAATAAAAGGTTACATAGAGGACTCAATAATATAGATCATACAGATTGTAGGATACATTAACTTTGATTATATATTAATTATATATTAATATAAATTAATTGTATTATATTAACTAGATTATATGTATTTTAGGATTATTTTAAATTATTATTCTCTCTAGCGAAAGCTTTGAATTGAAATTCATTTTGAACCAATTCGAAACTTTCCCAATCATTTTGGAATTTATATCCGAATTAATCCGGCCCATCTGAATTTTTCAGAATAATTCGGATTGATTCCGGATAGGCCGGATTAATTCGAATCCATTTAAATTGAAAGTTATGATTGACGGGATTCGTTTGAATTAAAAGTTCGGATTGACCGGAATCATTCAGATTTAAAATTTGGCTTAATTCTGATTAATTCGGATTAAAGAGTGGTTTTATTTTGAATGGACTTCGGATTAATTCGGATTGAAAACAAAAAATTAAATCCGAAGCTTTCGCTAGGGCTGTCCAATCAGACAACAAAAATCTGGCTAGTTAAACCATTTGTAGTTTGTACCGTAATTTTGCTAAGATTAGTCATGGCTCTCAAATAATTTTAAAGATAAAAGCATACCCTTTCTTCGTCCAAATACAAGCAAACAGGATTTTGTAAAATAGTAGAAATTAAACAATATGCAGTATCATATTCCTCTTTACTCCATTCCAAACTTTTATTGTATTGTTGATAACTGGGACCTGGGTAGCCACATACTTCATCAGCACATGCATGTAGCAACTGAAATTTAATTTAATTTAGTTTTACAAGCTTAATATTATAGTAAATTCTTTAGATTTTCTGTATAATAATGCAATTTCAAACCTGATTCAGTATGTTACATTTTTCTTCACTAAAAATACTGGCATTTAAATTCCTTGTTTTTTCCGGCATTCTGAATTTATTATAATTAAACCAGACGTAAAGAGTTAATATCCAATTAAATCCTGTTAGTTTGGGGTATTATATCACTGTTTGCTTTTTATAATTAATTACTTAATTCTATCAACATTTGTTAACATTTGTTTATTTCGTATGTATACTTTTATCAGCTTTTACTTACTTCCAATTTGAGGTTAGAAGTTTCCTGAGACTGTTTCACAATTTTGCCGCTTGGTGCGCTAGTGAACGTTTAGGCGGGAGAATTTAAATTTTATTTTTCTTTACTATTTATCTTCAGGGCCGACGCATTATTCGGGTAAGGTTACTACCCACTCGAAAATTCTCAATCTGGTAATTATCTACTCAAGATTTGAGATATTCTGACTTGTCAGCTAAAATAAATTTTTCAAAGTCCCCCCCACCAGACTTTTAGTTATTACCAGTACCCCCTCGGGCTCCACAGCTTGATCCGCCGCCCCTGTTTATTTTTATATACATATATACCATATATACATATTTCTATATTTCACTTTGTTTACTTTCCGTAGCTACTTAAATAGAGTAAATTATAAACGCTTCACCTGGTTTTATTGTTACGAAGCCTGTCAAATTTAATTAAGTTTATTCCTCTAATTGGTTCTCTAATTTTTGTTTACTATTTGCCTCATAGTTGTCGTCCTTAATTGTCTCTCATTGACTTTCAATTGACTTTCAATAGTCATTGTTTGAGGTTAAATTGTGAAAGTTTGGAAATGCAACAAGTGAAATAAGTGCAAGTGCAAGTGCAAAAAGAGGTTAAATTGTGAAATTTTAGAAGTGCAACAAGTGAAATAAGAAAAGTGCAAATGCAAAAGAGCAACTTTAAATAAAATGCAGCTGTACAAAGTGTAAAGTGCAAGTATTTGAGATGAAAAAAGATCGTCGAGAAAGCTGCGGAGGTAAGTCTTAAAAAATTTTGTCGACCATAATATTTCGGGTATAGCGGCAACACAAAAATACAAGTGTCCTTGAAAAATCGAATTAGTTTTGCTTCCGTCCTCCCTAAATAAATGGAAAGGGTTTATTTAAAGCTTTTATTTTGTCCAAAACAAATCTTTATTTTGTCATTTGTTACTTTTTATACAAATCACATACACGCATCTTATCGAAAAGTGAGTTTAGATATACCATAATAATTATAGTTTGTTGAAAAGATTAATTTTCTGCTCAACGAAATTTCGAGTTTTAATTTCCAATCCAATTATTATACCTAATACGAATATTTTTATAATAATTTCTTGCATATATATAGACGACACAACGACCAATTATATACCTTATTCTTTTCTAAAAAAAGAAAGATAATAAGAACTGATTTGATCTTATAATAACGATCATAAATATTGTAAAAATTTCATACACTAGAATTTTTTATAAATAATGCATTGCTTATTAAGTCGTACGTTTTTTAAAAAAGAAATACTACTTTTTCCAAATGTAAATTTCAAAAAAAAATTTCCAGGAAGTAATCCTTTTATTTCTTTGTTATTTTCTAATTCTAATGCTTGTGTTGCAATTTTTTTATGATCCAAACTGGGTTTTTTTTTGTATTTCTTCTGGACAGACTAATTAAACTGAATTATTTCATGAGAATAATACCATTGACAAACACGTATTATATACAATTAAAAATCATACTTATGAGCGAATGTTGGAATTTCAGTTTTATATTCTTTATATTGGATTTTATCATTATTATTAATATAAAGTAGCACCAAAGTAAAGAGTGTCCCAGTAATAATATTTCTAAATTTGACATTTGTGTATAGTATCGCCGTATCTATAACATTTCTTAATCCGTAAATACATGTCTATAAATGAATATGCTTGATATAATGCTGAAGCGGAATTTCCCACATTTTTCGCCAAAAGCATTAGTTATAAATTGTACTTTCTGAAGAGTTTTCCTGTAATTTTTACCATTTAAATATTATGATTATCGGTAGAAAAAATTCTTCTTTACAAGTATAATCTTCATTTATTGTATTGATTACGCCCAGTCAACATTTTTATATCTCAAATCTAAACAGAAAATTTCTTCAGATAAGGAAAACATAAGCCTGCTTTCTGGAAAATACGTAGAGACAGTTTGATAAATTTTAGTTGCGTTTGATTAAATACGAAGTTTCTATACATTTTGTGGAAGTAAAACAGTTTCGATATTAATAATAATAATTATAGCAGTGGCATCCAGGCCACTTTTGTTATGACGTTACTGCAACCGAATTATTAATTCGTGCTCACAAATCGTACAAAAATATCGTGAGGTCTCGATTACAGATCATATTTAATATACAATAGTAGTCTCTGCAGACAAAAGGCACATGAAAAAATGGCACCAGCGATTTGCGCAATTGCGCGACCTTAGCGATCAAATTCTTCTTTTTTGTCTTTGCAGACAATGGTCAATCCTTTCTAGCTTCTGAATCCGTGATTTAGACTCGTCTGGTAATTAGAAAACGTATCAAATTGATCCTGTTTTCTTGGACATTTTCCTTGACGTCTCATATAGTCTCCGAATTCGCACAATGGCGTACTGCAGTCTCCGTTTTGAATACATCTGCAAATGGATAATATTTTTATCGTTTGTTGAGAAAAATTCTCGTCTAATTGAACATTTTTTTATTCTTTTACTAATATACTTACAACCGGTCTGCAATTGAGAAGTACACTTTTCCACGCCTGCTTCGAATGCAGTTTTGATCGTTTTCAAAACATTTGCATTGGCACTCGCCGCCTGGAGTAATTCTTGGTGTAAATTCAGAAGGACACCGACATCTAATAAAGAATTAATTATTAATACTGAATTCTGGGATAGGGATCACGTAAATTTACTGAAATTTAATTCTCGAAA
>JAUEJJ010000004.1:8519259-8529449 GCA_032164275.1 Synergus coniferae
ACTTTAAAATTCCCTAAAATGCATCAAAATTAAAATTTTTAAATAAAAATTCTTGGAAACAAAAATCTCACGAAACCTTTTGAAAATCAAAAATAACTTAATTTTTTTTTAATTTTTTTGAAGAATATTAAAATTAAATTTCTTAAAATTTTCACATGCTTCTTAAAATCCTTTACAATTCCACGAAAAACTTTTAAAACACTTAAAATACAAAAAAATCTCTCAAAATTTTTGAAAACCTCTTGAAATTCCTTAAAAATAATCTACAAAATCTTTCATAAATTATAAAAATCTTGTCAAATCCTTTAAAATTCGACGAGAAACATTAAAATGCCTTGAAATCTTTTTAAAAAATAAAAATTTCTTAAAATGCTTACAAGCTTTTAAAAATCCTTTAAAATTCCACAAGGAACTTTAAAATTTATTAAAATTCTTTGAATTCCCTAAACATTCTTTAAACTCTCTGAAAATTAAATGAATTCCGCTCAATTATTTAATTATTATACAAATGTCTTGTAATCCCTTCAAATTCCTAGAAATCTTTTAAAATCCTTTAAAATTATTGTAACTCTCTTGAAATCATTATAGAAACCCAGAGAATCTCAAAGAATGCCTGGAAATTCTTTATAATCCTTCGAAATCCTTGGAAAGTTTCTAAAATCTGTTAAATTTAAATAGACTGTAAAAGCTATTTATGTAATATAACAAAAATAACATAGCATACATGTCAATTTCTATTTTCCCTAACATTTTCCTGATTTCCCTGACAACTATTCGCATTTCCCCGACTTCCCCAACATATTTTTTTCCTGACATTTCCCTGACTTCTTTTTGAGAGTTTATTGACTCCACGAGAATGCATGCGTTTGGTAAGGGAATTCGGATCTCGGTATCTAAGTAAATTAATTAGCACCTGACATCCAAGGCAGTATAAACGATTAGAGACGTACGAGTCTTTCGGGTGTTGTGAGTCATCGATCTGCAGTCGGGAGCTTGTTCCATCTTCTGTTACCATAGATCCACGTGAATCATTCAATCTAAATACGATTCGAAATCAACTCAAAAACTCAATAAAATTGTTAACTAAAAGCATTTTTAATCTTGTCCTTAATTCCTTCAATAGTAGACATTGAAAGGTAAAATTTTACTCTCTGCGAGAAAATTCAAAGAAAATTCTCGTGCAGAATTGCGGAATATATAACAAAGTAAAAAATTGTATGGTATAATATATGAACTTCACACATTCTTATCACAAAATCCTCATCTCGACTCTCATCCTCAGTTGCAAGTATCATGTGTTATTTCTCTGAATTTATCTTCTGGTAGAACTTCTGAACGGTATAATCTCTTCTTATCTCTTCATTTATAAAGTTTGTTTATTACTTACAAACTCTCTCAACTCTATCTTATAAATCGTTTCACGGAAACTCCGCTCCATTCTTTTTGTGAAAATGCCTTCGAAATGTCACCACTTGACCATGTGACATTGGAATTAAGATTTCCGAGATGTATTATTTTAGCTACTCGTTCCTCCATCTTCCACATATATAGGAATTTTCGCAGAAGTTCTAATCTAAAACATACATAAAAACCGCGAGGGGGAAATATTCTAGATAGATATTCAAGAATCTGCATATTAAGAAGCAAATGATATATTTAGACTCATATTTGACTCATATGTATTAGTTTTGTAAAAAGTAATCTATTTTTTCGCCGCACTTGAAGAATGATTAGAGTCAAGTGATTTATTGGACAGATTTCATGGAAGTTCCCTTTGAAGTACTGAATGGAAAGAGCGAAACGGTTTTTTGACTATAAAAATTTTGATTTAACCCTTTGACACTTGAGGGTGCTCTGGCTCTTATTTGACACTTAGAAAATTGGAACGCGGTGGCTACAATGTAGTTGATAGTCAAATTGCTGACGCAAAAAAGGAAAAGGTTTGATTGTCTGCTATGATTTGCAGCGGGAACAATCTCTGGTGAATCATCACCCTTGTGCTGTCAAGTCAGCAGTTTGTCGATTCACTGCGGTCGCGTCATTGTCGGGCTGTCTTTTTGATGTTTTGATCAGCAGCTCTCACTGTCTGGTTCTATCGCACGTTTTCTCTACTCCCTGGCTACTTTATTATTAGAATCGTTTTGTACGAAACTGCATGTCAGTGGCCACGTCAATATTGTTATTCAGATTCTGTTGACAAATTCGAAAATCTTCTCGGAAGTTCTGTCAAACTTCCTGTTTTCAATTTCCATTATGTAACAATCCTCCATTGAGTAACATAACTGCTGGATATTAGTTAGATAGTTTTTGTGTATTTCATAAGGAATTCATAATTCATAAATCTTGAATTTTTCAAAATTTTTAATATTGTGCATTACAAAATATATTTCTTTACAAAAATATAGCCTTTTAATTGACTCCCGAAAAATTGTCATCGCGAAACAAAGAAATAAAGAGTTAAAAAGAAAATGTTAGCATCCATCTTGAATTTTAAAAAAATGTTATAGTTTATTAATACTTTTTTAAATAAGGAGCTAAATTGATAAACTCTAGTACGACAGCTCCCATCCGAGTATAACCGAGGCAAGCGCTGCTTAACTTCGATGATCGGACGAGAAGCCTTAAACAATTCCATATGTCTAAGCGACATGTGAATTATATCATGTAGAAGAATACGTAGATTCACTATTTATTAAATATTTGAAAATAATAAAAAGCTGTGAAGTTGTATCAACTTTTTTGCTCATTCAATGAGCACTTTGTTTCCTGAAAGCAAATATGGTTTGCTTCCTCATAGAGGAGGCATTAAGTAATTAATGAAATATATTAATATTAGATCATCTAATTCGTTTCAACACAAGACATTTTTTTCTTCAACTTTAAAATGTGATAATTAGGAAAGCTACAGTTGAAAAATAAAATTCCCAAAATTATAAAAAAAATATAACTTTCTTACTTTTCAATTAAATTTCAATTAAATTTCAATTAAATAAATTTTTGAAAATTACAATTAACCATAACTTTTTTATTTTTCAATGAAATGCATTAATCCTATAAGTCAATCGATTTGTCTCGATGGAATTTTTTTTCTTGTTACATCTGATTTGAATTTTGATTATTTGAGAAGTTATAGTCGAAAAATCAATGTTACGAAAATTATAAAATATACACAGAATTCGTAAAATTAAATATTTTGTTAAACCTTTTTAAGAAATTTAACTTGGTATATATTGGAGATACTTTGGAAATCACTGTTGGAAGTAAAAGGATCGAAAAGAATAGAAATTTTTGGATAGAAAAGGATAGAGATATTCTATCCCTCCCAATCCTTTGAACTAATGAAGGATTAAGGAGTTACAAAAAACCAATAACACTCATCCAAAGGAGCTCTATTCCAATCTATTCCTTGTTTATCCAACTCTATCCCTTTCAATATTTCTGTCAGTATAATCACTAACCAGGAATGGATCTAAAAAAAAATTTTGGGGATGTCCGTACCCCCTCCTACCCTCTGGATCGTCAGTAACCTATTTCTATCAGACCTCTTTTTTCTCTATCTTATCTAATTCCTTATCCGCCTATTTTATATTTTCTTGCACGAATATAGTTCCACCCCTATACCTTTCAATCCACTCTTCTCTATCTCATTCATATTATTTATAATCATAATTAAAACGCATAAGCTTCATGATTTTAGATTTTAAAAGAAAATAAAATTCGTTGAAATGATTGGGCAGATCGAAATAGAAAAATACATATGTGTGGTATATAAAGATTGAAATGATTATACAAGGATAGATATGGATAGAAAGATAAAGATTGAAAAGGATAAGGTTGGTGGTACGGATTCAAATAATTACACAAAGGACAGATATGGATAGGAAAGTAGGGATTGAAAAAGATAGGTGTGGCAAGAGATTGCAAAAGGTATAGAAAAATATTGGCGTGGATAGCGGGAGAATAAAGAAAGATTGGCGTGGATCGTTGGAGGATAGGCAATTATTGGTGAAGATAGCTGAAGGATACAGAAAGATAGAAAGTTTGAGTTACAAAAGAAGAGAGGTTATTGTAGTTTAAAAAGGAAATAGAAATAGATTGGCATAGATAGGAAAGGATACATTTGATTGAATTGTTCCTTTCTATTTCAATTCTGAAGATTGAAAAAGATTCAAATAGATAGACTTTCAATTTTTTTACTTTCAACAGGGTTTGTACGTAAATATTATTTTTATTTTACCACTAAAAAGAGATAGACTGCAATAAGTGGGAGATGGATAGAGATAGAGAGTGCTGATTGAAAAAAATACAGGCGTAGAAGTGAATTGAGATGGAGATAGAAAGGAAAGAAGAACGAGATTGAAAGTGATAGGAGCGAGTTAAGATTGACAAGGAGATAGAAAAGGATATACAAGAATAGGCGAGAGATAGGAAGGAATAGAGAAGTGAGGATTGAAAGAGATAGAAGTGACTTGCGATTGATAAGGAGATAGGAAGTGATAGACAGGTATACACAAGATATAGTTGAGATTGATAAGGAGATAGAAAGGGATAGACAAGATTAGGCAAAAGATAGGAAAAAATAGAGAAGTAGGGATTGAAAGAAATAGGAGCGAACTGTGATTGAAAAGGAGATAGAAGGAAATAGGCAGATATAGCCAAGAGATATAAAAAGATATTGAAGTGAAAATTGAAACAGATAGAGGCGAGTTGAGATTGACCAGGAAATAGAAAGGAATAAACAATAATAGACAAGGGATCGGAAGGAATAGAAAAGTGGGGATTGAAAGAAATAGGAGCGAACTGTGATTAAAAAGGAGATATGAAGGGATAAGCAGATATATACAAGATATAGAAAGAAATAGAAAAGTGAAGATTGACAGAGATAGGAGCAAATGGTGACTAATAAAAAGATAGAAAGGAATAGACGGAGATAGATGAGAGATTGAAAGAGATAGAAGCGAGTTGAGATTGATGAGGAGATAGAAAGAGAGAAACAAGAATAGGCGAGAAATACGAAGGAATAGAGAAGTGAGAGGATTGAAAGAAATAGGAGCAAACTGCGATTGAAATAAAGATAGAAAGAGATAGAGAGGTAAAGATTGAAAGAACTAGAAGTAAATGGTGATTAATAAAGACATAGAAAGATATAGGCGGGTATAGAAAAGAGATTGTAAAAGATAAAGAAGTGAAGATTGAAAGATATAGAAGCCACTTGAGATTGATAAAGAGATAAAAAGAGATAGATAAGAATAGGTGAGAGATAAGAAAAATAGAGAAGTCGGGATTGAGCGAACTGTGATTGAAGAGAAGATAGAAAGAAATAGACAAATATAGAAAAGAGATAGAAAGAGATAGAGAACTGGGGATTAAAATAAATAGATGTGGATGAGGATTGAACTGAAGATAGAAAGAGATCGACGGGAAAAAGCAACAGATAAAATCAAATGAACAATTTTAAACCCGAAAAAGGTTTTCCTTTAAAATATAAATTTCTTAAAAAACATTGAAAACTGTGACCACCGTGTAGATTGAAATATTTACGATCCTCTTTACTTTCGATTGAACCTTGACTTCTGACCAGAGTAGCAGCATGGCGATTACGCAAAGTGATTCGCGTAATATCTCGCGTAGGGCTATAAAAGAGTACTCAAAATTGAATCGTGTCAAGCACTTTATAACTTCACCCTCTCCTAAATAAGTTTCACGAGACTTGCTGGAAATCGGCCTATTTAGGAGTAACTTTCTTGGAAATAATGGCGATCAAATTTCATTGTTGCTAAAGTCGAAAATATAGCAGTTGACCCCTCGGTACTCTCGCTTGCTTTCGCACGGGTATAATAGCGTCGGAAACGAATTCTCGCGACGTCGTCCAACGCCATCCAACGCCTTGGACCAGCGAGGCTGGATAATTTATGTTCTTTCGTCTTCACGAGCAAATAACGCGGTCTGCAAATCAACCAGCTTGCGAATGAGCAATATACGAGTACTCGCTACGGGGTTTTCACACGAGGATGTACACGGATGCTTCCGGTGTACATTATGCATATCACGGAAACCATGGAAAAACCATGCACGCACCAACATCCACCGACAAATTTATAGCTCCTGGCAGAGCTCTTTGCACGATTATACGATTACGCAATTACGCGGCATTTCTCTCCTTAAGAAGCTCGAAACCGTGCTAACGTGTCAGATTTGCAAGAAAGCCTTACATCTTCTTAGAATAAACATAATAAGAAACTTCAGGAAAAAACGTGGATTTTTATAAAATTATTATTTGTATACGTATTGAATGAAAGGAGATAAGACAATAATTTTGAATGAGGACAACTGGATGAAAGTGAAATGCGTCAATTCATTCCATTCATCTTTTACACTGCGGATTTTAATCAGGATGTTTATATCGAATGTCTCACACTGATTGCACGAGAAGGAGCTGGAATTATGGTATAAAGATTTAATAATTGCTTCTACGTTCACTGACTTTGAGCCGTCTGTAACTTAGATTACGATGACATTGTTGATATGCGAGATTGCGAGCAGAGCACATTACTCATTGTCACTTTGTATTCCCGTAAACTGATAACACTAAAATATGTTAAGAATTCAGGGAATCATGCTAAGAGACAAATCGCTTGTCTCTTGTACACACTTTTGTTATTCGCTCTATTAAGTTCTAAGAAGGAATTTAGTAAAGAGCACTTGAATCATGTCTCAGGCACATGAGGTGTGATTAAAGTGATTAAATCATTACTTGTATGATTAATATAAATCATTATAAGGAATTTTTCCATTCAAACTTATATTACTAACGAACCAACACGTGCGATTATTATTTTTACCTTTTTGCCACTTCAAATCATTCAAAAGCCAGTCAGGTTTGAAACAATAATGCGAGATTTTCGGAACGTTTCGTTACACTACTTTTTTTGAAGAATTTCAAAAATTTTCTAGGAATTTTAGAGGATTTGGATAATATTCATGTGATTTTTGCGAAATTTAATGGACTTTTAGGATTTCTAAAAGATTGTAGAATTTTAAGAGATTTCAACAAATTTTAAACGATTACGGAAATTTTCGTGTAATTTTAAGAAATTTCAAAGGTTTTCTAGGAGTTTTAAGAGACTTTAAATGTTTTCGTGGAATTTCGAGGAATTTTAGGATAGTTTGAAAAGTTTCTAGGAATTTTAAGGGATTTTAAGGAACCTTAAATCTTTTGAAATTTTCAGGAATTTTAAGATGTTTTTAAGAATTTTAACAGATTTTAAGGGATTTTAAAGTCCCTGATGGAATTTAAAAATATTTTAAAATACTTTTTAAAAGATTTTGTTACATTTAAAAAAAAATTAGAGGAAATTTTAGGAGATTTTTTAGGCATTTTGAAATTTTTCATTGAATTTAAAGGATTTCAAATGATTTTGAGGAATTAAAAAAAAAGCTAGTAAAAATTTAAGATATTTTATGGAATATTAACAAATTTGAAGGGATTTCGTAGAATTTTAAGACATTTTTAGGACTTTCAAGAAACCTCAGTGAATTTTAAGTGATTTGAAGTGATTTTATGTTTATCCCGGTGATTTTCATATCTTTTAAAGATTCCGTAGGGTTTTAACAGATTTCTGAAGATTTCATTGAGTTTCAAAAGATTGAAAGTGATATTACACCAAAATTTAAAAAATTTAAATACCATTATTATTAAAAATTTGTTGGCATTGTTAACATTTCTCTATCAGGCAAATTTGTCTGAAAGTCAAAGAAAAGTCAGGAAAATGTTAGGAAAATTGAAAGATCGAATCTTCTGGCTATCCTGAAGATATTATAGAGTATAAGGATAGTTGGAAATGATCAGAAGCTAAATAATTTATTAACTCTAGTACGACAGCTCCCATCCGAGTATAACCAAAGCAAGCGCTGCTTAACTTCGGTGATCGAACCAGAAGCCTTGAACAATTCCATATGTCTAAGCGACATGTGAAATGTATTATGTAGAAGAATACATAGATTCATTATTTATTAAATATATGAAAATAATAAAAAGCTGTGAAGTTGTATCGACTTTTTTGCTCATTCAATAAGCGCTTTGCTTCCTGAAAGCAAATATGATTTGCTTCCTCATAGAGAAAATATTAAGTAATTAATGAAATATATTAATATTAAATCATCTGATTCGTTTCAGCACAAGACAATTTTTTTCATCAACTTTAAATTGTGATAATTAGGAAAGCTACAGTTGAAAAATCAATGTTCCAAAATTATAAATAAAAATAACTTCCTTACTTTTCAATTAAATGCATTAATCATATACTCCCATCAATTCGTATGGACACAAAGAATCTTTATTTTCCTTACATCAGCCTTAAATTATGAATATTTGAGAAATTATAGTTGAAAAATCAATTTTTGAAAATTACAACTAAGCATAACTTTCTTATTTTTTAATGAAATGCATTAATCTTATAGGTCAATCGATTTGTCTCGACATAAGGAATCTTTTTTCTTGTTACATCTGCATTAAGTGTCGAAATATCAATTTTACGAAAATTATTAAAGTACATAGAACTTGTAAAATTAAATATTATGTTACACCCTTTTAAGAAATTGAACTTGGTATATAGTGGAATAACTACGCAAAATTTATCAATTTATTTGTACGATAGTTCTCTAGATATATTGCGGGATCGTCAAAAGCGTGACACACACACACACACCCACATCCAGATAATTTTGCAGGACATCATATTAGACATATTTCCCTTGAAAAATGTTCAAAAACACCTTTTTTTAGAAACTGAATTGCCACCTCTACAAAGCTTCCTCTGTAAGGAAGCAAAAATGCTCTTAAATAGGTAAAAAGGCCCTTTAATAGGTAAAAATGTCCTGTAATAGGTAAAAATGCCCTTTAATAGGTAAAAAGGCCCTTTGATAGGCAAAAAGTGGTTCAATCATTTTTATAGAGTCATATTATGCCTCGTTGCAATATAGTGACAGGCGTGAAGCTGTTTGAAAAGTATTCGTGACTCCATAAACGCGACCACGTGTCAGGGGAATTTTTAACGACCCTCGAACAGTATATTTCTTCCGACATCCAATATGCAAGCTGTAAGTCTGAAAGCTGTCTGAGAATCGTTTTTCTCCCCGTTGAACTCATTTGACGGTAAATCTTTTTTCTATAAAACTTTTGGCTTGACTTTTATGTTTATAGATTCAATCCTCAAGGAAAATTGTGTTAAATCACACATACATACATGTATGTGCATGATTTAATACATATGGTTCTCAATTTAAATTTTCAAAGTATAGACAAAGTAACATGAATTTTATCTGCATTATAATTGACAAGAATTATGTCTGAAATTGTTACTAGATACTATCAACTTTCAGATTTGCAGGATATGATTCATGACCCGAAAGTTATGTAGGTACCCATAAATAAGTTTTATTTCAAGTCAGCGAAATTGAAATCTGTCTGGGTAACTTATGTCCCTGGATTTAAAAGAACAAACATTCTAAACAAGATTTATCTAAGTGCAGCACATAATTATTGTAATATTAATAAATATTATTGATTGAGTGCGTAGTTTTGTGAAATTTAAAAAATTGTGAGTAGAGAAAGCAATAAGCATGAATAAGAAAGTATAAATCATTATTCAAAACCATTTCGAGGAGATTATAATCAAAGATGCTGTAATCAAAGAAACTAATTAACTTCACCATGCTGAAAAATTTCGAAACATCTTGCAAAAAGGTTGTGGCAGTTTTAGATGCAGGCTTATCTAATTGTGAGAATGTTAGGGCCTTAAATCATAAGCCGTCATTTTATCGGCTATTAACACCTTCGCCAGGCGACCGTTATCGTTCTCTTTAGCAAGCCGTTAATTCGTTAACGAGCCAAGTACGGCGGTTCGAATATGGTAGTTCGATGTTTCTTCAACATTTCTTCGATGTTTTTCCAATGTTTGCCAAGATGTCGTGTCTTCTTTCAATCTGGAGTGTTATTTTACAGTCCAGATTCGTTAACTCTATGCAGTCAAATGGAAATTTAACATTTAAACTGTTATTATTATTATTATTTTTATTTTCATTATTATTATTATTATTATTATTATTATTATACGTGTACGTTGAAATAGAAATGGGACGACTGAATATTCCCAAAAAATACCGAAAAATAAAAATTCCGACATTATAAA
>JAUEJJ010000004.1:8558449-8570780 GCA_032164275.1 Synergus coniferae
GATTTTCAAGGGAAATCAAAGGATTTTAAGTGATATTAAGAAGTTTTAAGGGATTTCAAAAAAAAATATTAAGTGATTTAAAACAATCTCGAGGTGTTTTAAAAAAATGCAAGCAATTTCAAAAGATTTAATTGATTCTAAAAATTAAATCTTTTTATAAGGAATTTAAACGAATTTCAAGGGCTTTTAAATATTTCTTAAGTTTAAGTGAAATAAGTGAAATTTTAAGACATAAAATAACTTTAAGGATTTATTTCAGGATTAATATATTTTTTAAGAATTTCAAAATATTTTCAATTATTTAAAATGATGATTTGTACGGATTTTCAAGAGAAAAATGTAAAGGAAAGTATTAAGGAATTGTAAGGGATTTTAAGTAATTTCAATTGTAAATAATTTTAAGGCTTCAAGTGTTTTCAAATATTTCAGAAGAATTCAATGACTTAAATTTGAAAATTTAATTTCAGGAGAATTCAAGTGACTATAAGTGACTTCAAACGACTTCAAGTGTTTTCAAGTGACTTCAAATATTTCCGAGGATATTTCAGATTTCTGATATTTCTCCCATTTTAAATTTCCCTCCACGCAGCTTTATCTTTTCGTACACGTGGCTCTCACTGCTATTTCCGGTCTGTTGCTCAGAGAACTGTTTTCACTATTTATATCCACACACCCAAACAAACGTGAAGTACGAGGTCCCGAAGGAAAAAATTCAACAGGATAACTTACAACAGATGAAATCAGTTTCGTTTCACGCAAACTTACTCGTGATTTATGTGTCATTCACTGAAGAAAATTACAGGTTCGTGCCAATCTGACCTCGGTCAAAGAAATAACTACTTAAAGAATCTATTTAATCGACAGAGAATCGATAGCTTCTTCGACTTCGAGAGGAAAGTGTTCTTTCAAATTTAAACAGCGACTACTTTCCCTCTAAATTTTACATTCGATTTTCTCAAGATTTTATTTTCTACGTTGAATGGAATGCAGTTCATTTTGATTGCTTGAATGGATCTGGAATGGAAGAGAGCTTAGATACCAGTGAAAATTCTTCATTTCTTCTTCTTCTCTTCATTCTGTGATTTTTTACTTTGAAAAATGAATTTTTCACTGATTTATCAGTAGATTTTCACTGATTAAAATCGTGAGAAAAGATTCACTGAGAATCAGTGGAACTTGACTGTGAATCAGTGAAATTTCACTGATTTTTCACTGATTCAAGTTTAGGGAGATGAACAATTGAAAATTTAATTCAAAGAGTTTCTAGCAGTTATTTGAAAAGTTTTTTGCATCACAGAAAATTTTGTTTGCGATATGTTGATTATATAATCATTATGATCATATAATATTTATAAAAGCAGTAAAAAATCTATTTATAGATTGAACATTTTGCCGATTCTGGAGTCCTAGATAATTCACATTGACCTCCTTTGCAACAGATTGATTAGATTTGTTTCTTTGTGTATTATCTACCAAGGGAAATACTCGATTAAGAGCTACTTCCTATTTCCCAGTCTCCTTTTTTATAACCAATTTAGTTCTTGCTCACATAGCAATGTCACGGAATAAACAATGAATATATATTAAAAAATTTAAGTTTCTTAATTCTTATACTTGAGACAGAAATTCCTGTTTGAAATTCAAAGTGTGGATAATGCATATACAGTTTATCCTTTTTGCCTTGTCTTTTCTCCTTTCCGCTTTACTTATTCGCAACGATATCTCATGAACAGGTGTGCTATTTATATTGAAAATACTTTACAACCAACGAAGCATTACACATTGCAATATCGCGTTCATAAGCTTTTCAGGGTTACTCAATATATTGTTAGAACTAATAGATGGATTTATATTTAGATTGGATACAAGTTTCAGACGTCTAGCCTGAAAAAAGTTCTTTAATTTAATTTTTTTACGTTTATTGAATTAAGAATACCGAAAGAAGTTCCCAAACTAGTATATTTTTATTTATTTATCATCAGAAATTTGTCCGGCGTTGCCCGGGTTTTTTAAAGAGATTTAAAATGAATTTAAGTGATTTAGGGAATTTCAATATATTTTAAGGAACTTCAGAGGATTTAAAAAAAAATGAAAACAGTTGAAATATTTTTAAGTGTTTATACAAGATTCCAAGAGATTTTTAAATGAGTGAGTTATCAAAAAAATGTTCCAGAGATTTTTAGAGATTTCAAAAGATTTCATGGTACCTTAAAGGAATTTGTCAGATTTTAAGAATCGATTGGTCTATATGATTAATGCATTTCATTGAGAAATAAAAAAGTTATGATTAATTGTAATTTTCAAAAATTGATTTTTCGACTATAATAAAAGTTTCTTTTCGACTCAAATAATCAAAATTCAAATCAGATGTAACAAGAACAAAGATTCCTTGCGTCGAGACAAATCGATTGACCTACAAGATTACTGCAATTCATTGAAAAATAGGAAAGTTATGCTTGGTTGTAATAATTTTCAAAAATTAATTTTTCGACTATAACTTCTGAAATATTCATAACTTAAAGCTGATGTAAGGAAAATGAAGATTCTTTGTGTCGAGACGAATTGATTGGTCTATATAATTCTATATGATTAATGCATTTAATGGAAAATTAAGGAAGTTATTTTTATTTATATTTTTGGGAAAGTTATTTTTCAACTGTAGCTTGCCTAATTTTCACATTTAAAGTTGATGAAAACAAATTTCTTGTGTTGAAACGAATTAGATGATCTATTATTAATTATAATAATAATTATAATATAATAATTATTTATAATATTATAAATTTAGTATTATTATTATTTCATTAATTGTTTAATGCTTCCTATAATGAGGAAGCAAAATGTTCATTGAATGAGCACAAAAGTTGATGCAACTTCACAACTTTTTATTATTTTCAAATCCTATTATAAAAAGATCATGGCCTCGATTAGTAACGTAACGCTTATTCCTTATTGGTCAAATCGAAGTCGTGACGCGAAGTATATCGATAATCGCTCGAGACGCGGGAAATTTTAAATCTGTATTCTAAAAGATATTTAAAAGAAATTAAACAAGCTCGTATTTAATAAATACGAGAATCTATATGTATTCTTCTACATAATACATTTCACTTGTCGCTTAGACATATGGAATTGTTTAAGGTTTCTCGTTCGATCACCGAAGTTAAGCAGCGCTTACCTCGATTATACTCGGATGAGAGTTGTCGAGTTTAAAAATATTAAAGAGATTTTAAGTTATATTATGTTATTTCAGAATATTTTAAGGAATTGATTCTAATGTGGAAGAAATCAAATTACGTCCCTTAAAATTTGGACATTAATTTAATCCCTTACATTTTTGAAATTTTGTTTAATGTTTAAAATCTTCTACGAATTTCGTAAAATAGTTTTAAATATTTCAATATTTCTTAAAGTTCAATAAAATCTTTTGAAATCTATCCCAATTCCTTCAAATTTGTTAAAATCAGTTAAAATGTCTTGAAATCTTGTGTAATCTCTGAAAGAAATCTTTTAATAACTCTTTTCAACTCTTTTAAAAATCTCTTTAAATTTCTAAAGTCCAGCAAAATCTCTTCGCATCATTTGATATTCCTTAAAATCATTATAAATCTCCTGAAATCCTTTTATAATTTTTAAAATCCTATATGAAATCTCTTTAAATCCCTTGAAATTCCTTAAAATCACTGAAAATCATTTTCCAATTCTTTTAAATCTTTTTAAAACTGGGATCACGTAAATTTAACGAAATTTAAAATTCCCTAAATTGAAAATCGTAATTTAAAGTTTCAGAGATTTTCAAAATTCCCAAAATAATAAAATATCCGAAATTGAAAATTCCCTAAATTATAAATTCCCAAAATTATAAAATTCTCGCAATTTAAAGTTCCAAAAGTTAAATGTTCACAAAATTTTGAACAAAAGTTTTGGAAATAAATTTTTGACAAAAATTGCGGGAATTTTTAATGTCCGGAAATTTCAATTTCGGGAATATTTAACTTCAAGAATTTTAAATTTCAGTACTTTTATAATTTCGAGAATTTGAAAATTTCGGGAATTTTAAATTTCAGTAATATTATTTTCTTTCGGGAATTTTAAATTTCAGTAATGTTTTCTTTCGGGAATTTTTATTTCGAAATTATTTTTTCTCAATTGTTCAATTTCTGGAATTAGAAATTTCAATGATTTTAAATTTTGGTAAATTTACGTGTGAGCTGAACCCCAGCTGAAACTTCAATCCAATATTTTTACTGATTTATGCATAAAAAACTAAGTGTTCATAATATTTACTCTCTTCTAAGTTAAGACCCGAGTAACTGAACTTTTCGTGCAGGAACTTCAAAATGAATCATATCCCCCATGGGAAACCGTTTCTCCTTTTCTATATTCCAAAGGGTGAACGAATTCTTGTAAAATGTGTAATTGCCTGAATTTCATTAGCTAATTCGAGAAATTCTTATGCTGACTCTGTGAGTCAATTGTCGGCGGCAATTTAACTCTTCTTGTAGCAAATTTACTTGCAATTAAAGAGAGTCTTTATTAGGAACAATTATATGATGGATGATTCATTAAATTGGTAAAAAAAAAAAAAAACCTGGTTGATTTAATTAAGGAAATTAATTATGTACAGATAGATATTTTAAGATATTTTACTACTGTAATATTTCGTAGAACAGCTCCTAAAATTATATTATTTCGTAACCAGATTATTGTGGAATTTACGCAGGTATTCGCGTTTGGTAATCCACAGACATTCCTGGCAAACCCTATACAGTAATTACAGGTGTATTGATCTTTATTTTTTAAAAAGTATCACCTAAATTTACCGAAATTTAAAATTCCCGAAATTGAAATTTAAAATTGTCGAAGTTGAAAATTCCTGAAAAATAAAAATTTCTTAAATAGAAAATTCTCGAAAAAAAATAGTAATAATACAGAAATTAAAACTTCCCGAAATTGAAAATTTTTGAAATTTAAAATTCCCGAAATTATCAAGTTCTCGAAATTAAAATTCCCGAAACTGAGATTTCCCGACATTAAAAGTTTCCGAAATTCTTGTTTTAAATTTATTTCCAAAAGTTTTGCTTAAAATTTTTAAGAGAAAGTTTGAACAACATTTTTGCAAATAAATTTTAAACAAAAATTTGAGACATTTTTTTACCGAAAAACCAAAATCCCGAATGTGAAAAAGTGCCGAAAAAATACTTTTCGATAATTCACATTCCCCAGAAATGCAAAATCTGGAAAATTCAAATAGGAAATTTACCGAAATTTAAAATTTTCGAAATTGTAATTTTTCGAACTTATACAATAAGTATCCGAATTTTCAAGTTTTCGAAGATTTAATTTTTTGAAAATCATTATTAGAAAAAAACAGTGTTCATTTTCGGGAATTTGAATTTTTCGGAATTTGAAAATTCGTCTGTTTCATATTTTCGGGAAATTGAAATTTCTGTAATTTTGTAATATCGTTAAAAAATATTTTCGGTATGTTGAAATTTAATTGATAATTTTTCGGTAATATTATTTTTATTTAGTAATGTGAAATTTCCGAAATTTGCCTTTTTTGGGTATTTGAATTTTGATTTTTCTGTAAAAAGATATCCCAAAAATTTAGGCAACTTTTAATGTCGGGAGATTTCAATGTCGGGAATTTTAATTTTTGGTAATTTTCAATTTCAGGAATATTTAACTTCGGAAATTTTCAATTTCGGGAATTTAATAATTTTCTAAACATAAAATTTTGATATAACTTTCAGTTTCGGGAATATTTAACTTCGGGAATTTAAAATTTCGATGACTTTCAATTTCGGAAACTTTTATTTTGCGGGAATTTTCAACAGCGAGAGTTTTAAATTTCAGTAAATTTACGTGATCCCTCTCCGTATAAAAACGTACGTTAAAATTAGTTCAAAATCACTGAGAACAATTTAAGAGCTTAGCAATCAGTTATAAATTCGAGTTAATAAAGTAGAAAGCTTTTTACTTCAATCTGGCTTATTAAAAACATCTGGTGTGAATTATTCCATTCAGTGGTGGAGAGTTTCCAACGAAGGGGAGAATTCGTGAGAAGATTTATATAGGGTGAAGCAATTTTTCAAGGGCACAATATTTTCTCATCCTTCCAGTCTTCAAATATGCAAAAATGCTGTAAAAATTTTTTTATTAACCCCACAATAGGAAAATTTTCTCATTTTATACTTCGTTTTCGTTATTTTCCAATCATATAATCAACCTGAATAACCCGAGCATTATCGAAAGAACAAATATTATACTTTTCGATAAGTCCCAGGATATCGTATGATATGAATTAACGTCACGGAAATCGTGATTTTAAACGCACCCGGTTGTTTTTATCTAATCATGAGAAAATATGAGTCAGAAGTTCTTATTTAGTGTTTACTTTCCAGTGCACGTATACAATGTTTCAGTGTACGATTTTTTGGTTTAAACAAATTTTTAACAATGACTGTAGTGTGTTAAGCTTATGTGTATCATAAAATCATTGTTACTCATTAAACGTTCTATAAGGTATTTTTTCAGGTACGTGTTGTAAATTCAAATTGCATATGTTAGACGACGTGGCAGTTTTCTTTTTCTTCGTTATTCGATTTGGATGAGAGATTCCAGAAGATTTGAGATCGATCGCGGAATATATTTTTCAACTCAAGGAAAAAATGTTTACTTTCGCACTATTTTTGTACTGCTTTGTAATTCAGATTATGTGCGCCAATATGAACTCGGTGCATTCTATTTTAGCGAATGATAAAACTAGACTGAGGCAATAAAGCAAAGGGGTACGTGTAAAAGGTGAGGCGCATGCTTAGCCATAAAAGAAATTAATATTCCATTCGCTGGTTTTTCAATGCCAAGTTGCCAACCTTCAACTTTCGGGGTCAGTCGATTTTTGAGAAGCAATAGAAATTGTAATTGTTAAGTCTCGGAGAGAGGCGTACGGAGGGAGAATCTTGAAAAATTATTTTAGGATCCAATCGCCTACGCTCTAAAATTGTTTAATTCGGCTTGGATGTGGGAGTTAATAAAAAGTAAAAAATTTTATTTTCACTTACAGTGTATTTTTAATTTTTACAATAAGTGGTTTCCATAAAGTTGCAAGTCCAATTGTTGTTATATACTAAATAATATTTGTTAACTAGAGATATACAAGTTATTAAAATATTAACTAAGGGTCCTAATCAAAAGAAAATTTGAAAATGCCACGTCCGAACGTAACAGTAATGAAATAAAAAAATCTTCCTTCTATATGACTTTATGAAAGCCAAGCGAAAGTCTTGGATTGGGAATTTATTCTGGATCAATCCGAATCATTCCAGAATTTGTATCCGAACCAAACAGTTTTAAACCGTTTGAAAACTTTCGAAGGAAGTTTTTAATCCGAATCAATCCGATTCTCATTAAAAATCAATCCAAATGAATCTGCATAAATCCGGTCAATTACAATTAATTGGAACTTTTAATCCGAATGATTCCTGTCAATACGAATCAATTTGAAATTTCAATCTCAATGAATTAGGTCAATCCGATCAATCGGGACATTTAATTCGAATGAATCCGGTCTATCTAAATCATTCCGAATGATTCCAAAAAATTCCGATAAATGTCTGAAATTTGTTTCAGAATCAAACAGTTTCAATCCGAATCAGTCAAACAATTCGAATATAAATTTTCAGAAAGTAAGTTAAACTCGAGCCTATTATATTGATTAAGAAGCTAAATAATTATTGATAAACTCCAGTACGACAGCCCCCATCCGAGTATAACCGAGGCAAGCGCTGCTTAACGAGAAGTCTTAAACAATTCCATATGTCTAAGCGACATGTGAAATATATTATGTAGAAGAATACATAGATTCACTATTTATTAATTATTTTAAAATAATAAAAAGCTGTGAATTTGCATCAACTTTTGTACTCATTCAATGAGCACTTTGCTTCCTGAAAGCAAATATATGATTTGCTTCCTCATTAGAGGAAGCATTAAGAATTTTATACAATATATTAATATTAGATCATCTGATTCATTTCAAAGCAAGAAATTTTTTTTCACCAACTTCAAAATGTGATAATTAGGAAAAATACAATTGAAAAATAAATTTTTCAAAATTACTAAATAAAAATAACTTCCTTACCTTTCAATTAAATGCATTAATCATATAGACCAATCAATTCGTCTCGACACAAGGAATCTTCATTTTCTTTACATCAGCTTTAAATTCTGAATATTTCAGAAATTATAGCCGAAAAATCAATTTTTGAAAATTACAACTATGTAAGCATAACTTTCTTATTTTTCAATGAAATGCATTAATCTTATAGGTCAATCGATTTGTCTCGGCGCAAGGAATCTTCTTTCTTGTTACATCTGATTTGAATTTTAATTATTTGAGAAGTTATAAATTTTTTATTCTTCAATGCAATGCATTAATCATTAGACCAATCGATTCGTCTTGACATAAGGAATCTTTTTTCTTGTTACATCTGATTTGAATTTTGATTATTTGACAAGTTATTGTCAAAAAATCAATTTTTGAAAATTATAAAAATACATAGAACTTGTAAAATTTAATATTTTGTTAAACCCTTTTAGGAAATTCAACTTGGTATATAGTGGAATAACTATGTGAAATGTCATCAATTTATCTGTACGCGTTCCCGAGATATTGCAGGGTCGTCAAAAGCGTGACATACATACATACACACATTACACACACACAAATACGCACATCCGGACAATTTTTCAAGACATCATATTAGATATATTTCCCTTGAAATATGTTTAAAAAAATCTTTTTTTAGAAACTGGATTTTATCACCACTACAAAGCTTCCTCTATGAGGAAGCAAAAGCAATCCGAATGAATCCGAATGATTCTAGTCAATACGAATAAAGTTGAAATTTCAATCCGAATGAATTAGATCAATCCGATCAATCGCAACTTTTAATCCGAATGACTCCGGTCTATCCGGATCAATCCGAATGATTCCAAAAAAATCCGAATAATTTCCAGAATTTGTATTCAAACCAAACAATTTCATTTCAAATCCGAATTTATAATGGGCATTCGAATCAATCCGATGCCCATTAAAAATCAATGCGAATGAATCCGCATGAATCCGTTAATCGGAATTAATCCGAACATTCAATTGGAATGATTCCGGTCAATACGAATCAATTCGAACTTTTAATCCTAATGAATTCGGTCAATCTGAATTAATCCAATCTATCCGAATCAATCCGAATGATTCCAAAAAATTCGGATAAGTTCCGATTCATTCAGATTGGCCGAATTAATTTAGATTGAATGTTCGGTTTAATTTGGATTTATTCGGATTTATTCGAATTGACTGGACTCACTTGTTTGGGATACAAATTCCGGAATGATTATAAAAATCCCGGATTGCTTCGGAATGAATTTCAATCCGAAACTTTCGCCAAAGTAATGAATACAAATCTTTTAATGAACAAATGGATGAAATTAAATTTTTCAGGTCCAGGATCATTGAATGACATTTACTTGCAATTTAGTTAATGATTCCTACCTACACTGTATTGATTGGCCGATTATCATGACTAGAAAATCACGAAATAATTGAAATTCGAAGAATACTCCTTTCTCAAAGACCTTTGTCAGTAATTCTCAAAAAAGTGGTCATGTCCTCACCTTCCGGTAAGGTAGTAGCCACGTGTTAGGAATAACGTATGATAAAACCAGATTCAACAGAAAACGTCCCTTGAATACAAAATATCCTTAATTCATACGGACCGTTTACAAATTGAAAAAAAAATCCTCGTCTTCCATCCTAATTTCTTCCTCAGGAATCAAATTTTTCAGATCCAGAAATGTATTTCTAGAAAATTTCTAGGTCAGTAAAGAAAAAAACGAATTTCGTACAAAATGTAAATTATGAATTTCATTTTCAAATTCGAAATTGATGTATAATTGGTGCAAAATTGAAAAATTCAAGTCCTTTATGAGATCTCGAAAAAGGAAAATAATTTCACGAAGTATTTAAAAATGACGTTTGAATTGCGTTTCTGGAAAAATTTCGGCAGAGTTGAGAGGGTAGACGTTCAATTTATGACATGAAGGATTGGCGCAAACGCGAACTCTTTGATTATATCCTCTTTGGGTCACCGGCGATGATATTGTTAATTTTTCACTTGAAAGTTACACTTACGAATCACTGCCAAGATAACCAAGGAAATCGTGCTGAACCTTCGCGCCATGCTTTTACAATTTTCAAGAGCGCAACACACTGCACGACGCGACTGACTCGGGAGACTGGAAACGACTGACTGCGACTGACAATGAGTCACTGAGACTGACTGACTTCGCTAGTTCGCTTGCCGGCTGACCGGCGAAATCCCGGCCTTTCGCCTTTCCCACTTGCTTATCTTCTTTTTTATTCCACTGGTAAAGTCCCCCAAGCTCAACATATGCCTGACACTCGTAACTCGTAAACCAAAGAACTCGATCTCTAACGTACAAAACGAAAATCATGAGTTAGAAAAATCGATTCTGTGCCTCATGACAAGGTTGGGTCGCATTGTCCTCGACACCCTTTGAATTTTGGGGTAGGTAGAAGAAGGGATGCAGAAAACCGTTTATACCACCTCAACAGACTTCCAATTACAGACTCCATTCACTCTTATCCGATTTTTTCATATTTTTTCATATTTTATCAGTTTATTTTATCTGTTTTTAATTTGTCAGCAAGTTTTATTGATCGTTCAATATTTTAAAGGATTTAAGGGAGATAAGGTTGAATGAAGAATGAAAAAGGAAAAAGGTTGACAGTGAAATTATATTTTTCAAGTTTTCCTGTACCTCTGAAACAGAAGCAGCAAAATTTTGCAGAGAACGCAGTTGTTATGTATTTTTACTTTATTATTATTATTATCGTCACGAGCGATGACTTTTATCTATCGCAGTGCCATATTGAAAAAATAAGTCCTTATCTGCCCATTAACAAGTACGACAATCAGCGACATATTGAGCGGTCGTTAGGTTTTTTTTTTTAAATGAAATATTATGTAATTGTTTATATAAAATACTGTCATGTCTTTTTAGTATTCTTCAATATTGTCCTGCTGAAAAAGCTTATAGTTTGTCGTTTTTATTTAGGTATTAGGTACCATCAAGTGCCAATTTAAAAAGAGTATCGTTCTGGTATCGTGGATTACGGCTCTTTAATTTATGAATCACTCTGCCTATCTTCTGCCTATCTATGTAATCTGGGATATTTTTGCGCAAGAACGAATTGAAAGGAAAATATGCATTCGACATTTTAATGTTAATGGGATCGTTTCATACATTGAATATTAATAAATTAATATATTCTTCTGAACCCAGATAGAATGACTATTATTCGTAATCTGATAAGAAATAATGTCACACACCTGTTCACATATTTTTGATTAAGTTTCCTTATGAAAGGTATTTTTAAGTCATGTGTTATATAGACGTAGAATTTTTGGTGATCGAAATTTAAAATTCCCGAAATTGAAAATCAATGAGATTTAAAATTCTCGAAGTTGAAAATTTATGAAGAAATAAAAATTTCCGAGGGAAAATAATAATACCCACATTTAGGATTTCCGAAATGGAAAGTTTTCGGATTTTTAAAGTACCGAAATTATAAAATTCCCGAAATTTTTGTTTAAAATTTATTTCCAATACTTTTGTTTAAAATGTCTCTTAAACATTTTGAACTTTTTTAATGTTGGGAAGTTTTAATTTCGGGAATTTTCAATTTCAGGAATATTTAATTTCTGGAATTTTCAATTTCAAGAATATTTGAATTCGGGAATTTTATAATATCGGGAATTTTAAACTTCGATGATTTTGAATTTCGGGAATTTAATGTTCGATAAATTAATTTTATTTATTAATAATTGATTAATATTGTCCGAGTTTGTTCATGAAATGCAAATTGCGTTTAAATTTTTGAGCATCGATCGCCACTGTATCTCATAGGTGTTTCGCTTTAATCCCGAGTAAACTTTAAAACGGTCTTCCCCAGAGAGACAGAGATGATGTTGCATTACTAGTGCGACATTAATGTTACGTTACACACCTGATACCAGACAACTACATTAGTAAAAGAACACTATGTATTTAAAAATTATATACTGGTAAAAGTTTAAAAATTTCCTTATTGTTACGTCGTAACAATCAAATTATTTGTTATAATTAATACTTAAACTTTATTTCTAAAAGTAAGATTGAGACTGTCTTTTATAATCAAAATTGTATAGAAAACCTTCTAGCCTGCTTAAGGTCCTTAATTTATAACCAAGCAGCTGTTTCAATA
>JAUEJJ010000004.1:8594377-8623654 GCA_032164275.1 Synergus coniferae
TTATTGTTTTTGAGGATAATTTTTTTTTCAAAATTATTACTCCAACTAAATATACAAACGCAATTTATTGCCTCATTGAAAATTATAGTAATTTAAAATTCTCGAAGTTAAACATACCAAAAATTTTTAATTTTCGACATTTCCTGACATTAAAGTTCCAGAAATTTTAAATAAGAATTTCAGAAATTTTCAATGTTGAGAAATTTCAGTTTAGGGAATACATAACTTCAGAAATTTTAAATTAAAACAATTTTATCATTTGCGAATTGCAAAATTCGATAACTTTCAATTTCAGAAATTGTTATTTTTCAGTTATTTTCAATTTCGGAAATTTTAAAATTCCATAATTTTCAAGAACATTAAATTTCGGTAAATTTACGTGATCTTAAATGATAGGAAATTAAAAAACTCACAGTATCTTGATTTTTCTTTAAAATGACGCTTTATTTTTCATTTCGTTTAATAATAAATTGCCTACAATTTGTTCTAAGTTAGTACGCCTTGGAGTTCTCGTAGTTGCGAGAATGTACGGATTTGATAAAAATAAAAGTAAAAAATTCCGAATTAGAAAGAAGACTTAACGTAAAAAAATGTAAATACATTGTTAATTTGGAAACACAAGATCGATGAGAAGAAATGAAAAACGAAAAGCTGTTAAATCGCAAGTCATACAAGAAAGCAGCGCTTAAAGCGAATAAAGTGAATATCTATGTCCTTATAATTGCAAATATACAAATATATCTTACTTAAGAAATAATAATAATAATAGTATTAATAATAATTAAATAAAAACTTGTACTGGGAGAGGAAATCGACGGAAACGATTGTTCTCTTCTTAAGAGTTGCGTGAGAGTGCATTTAATAATAATAATAACCACAATCATAATCTTCATAACCGTAAGCATAATATCAACACGATCACTTAAACCTCGCATTTAGCTCTGTCACGAATCATCACGCGTGCTTTCCGACAGATTTTCAGTTCCTCGTCAAGGATTAAAAAATGCGTATACGCTACTGTATAGTAAATCGAAATGCAGATTATGCAAATATTTTCCGCGAAAATTAAAAACTGATCCCACGTGTGCGAAGCGGTACAGAGCTACTGCTGAAATATTTGTACCCGTCAGCCATGAGATACGTGATTGGTCGAAACGCTTTCTTACGCTCGTTACAAAAAAAAAATTAATAAATACAACAATGGAAAACTGGAGAAGCCCATTGTTCGATATACAGCCTCTCTGTAATAATTACAACTTGCCGTTCTTAACCACATAGTCAGTCTGTAATGACACCCAGGCAAAGTCTCTTTAAGAAAAACTTCCTTATTTTTACAATTCTAGGAAAAAAATGACTCTCAATAAATCTCAAAAAAAGGTCCCGAAAAAGTCTGCCAATAAATCTCAAAAAAGGTCTCAAAAAAAGTCTTCAAGCTTTTGATCTAGAATTTTAAATACATGGAACTTTCATGTAAAGAAATTTTGCGTGGTGTCTTTTATAACGGCTAATGCACTTTAATACAGTTTTTCGAAGAACGTCACAAAAATGGCTTTCAGGTACGGAAGTAGGTGGGAAATCATTGTACGAAAGATTCGAGGATCAGTCCTCACAACCAAGGTGGTCGAAGCAATCAAATAGACAACAAAACACCCGTATGGTATTGGGTTGAAGTTTCAGATGTCTAGTCTAATAATTGTTTTTCACATTTATTGAAATAAAAATATGAAAAACAAGTTTCCAAAGTTTCCAACACCCAAAGTTTTCATTTATTTACTTGCAGAAATTTATCTAAAGTTGCCCAAGATTTCAAGAGATTCATAGAATTTAAAGAAATTTTAAAAAGATTTTAAAGGATTACAAAATATTTTAAATGATTTTAAGGAATTTCAAGGGATAAAAGGATTTTAAAGAATTTTTAAAAAATGTCAAGGAATGCTAAGAGATTTTAATTGATTTTAAGGATTTAAAGAGATTTTTAAGAGTTGAAATATTTTAAACGATTTTAAGACATTTACATAGGATTTTAAACATTTTAAAAAATTTCAAATAATTTTAAGGGATCTTTTGAAAATCCTTAAACTCTCTTGAATTCTTTAGAAATCCATTGAAATTCCTTAAAGTCACTTAAAATTTGATGAAATCTGTAGAAATAACATCTATAGAAAAGAGTGGAACATTCTTTTCAAAACTCTTTCAAATTCTTTTTAAAATCCCTTGAAATCTCCTAAAGTCACTTAAAATCTAATGAAATCTATAGAATTGAAATCTATAGAAATCTGTGGAACATTCTTTTCATACCTCTTTCAAATTCTTTAAAAAATCCTTTTAAATCTTGCGAAAACTTTTAAGTCCTTAAATTTTTTTGAATTCTTAAAAATCCTTTCAAGTTCCTTAAAATCTCTTGAAATCCTTAAAAATCCCTTAAAATTCCTTAAAGTTCCTTAAAATCAAATGGAATTACTTAAAATATGTTGAAATTCCATAAAATTATTTAATATCTATATAAAATCCCTTAAAATTCTTTAGTCATTTTAAATGACTTAAAATCCCGAACAACACCGGGTAAATTTCTGTTAGTAAATAAATGAAAATGAAATGTTTTTAGGAACTTTCTTGAAAATATTTTTGATCCAATAATAATACGTCGGAGACTTCAACCTAATCTGTATGGTGATAAGTTGAATAAAGAGAGATTATAGCTGTTGTCGTAAATTACTGATAATATCGATCAAACCAAGTCGCAGAAATATAAAATACTTTGAATGATCTTCAAAACCGATTCACGATTCAACCATAGTCGTTAATTCTTTTTCTTGCGCGATACTCAATGCATATTTCGTCCCTCTGTGTAATTATGCATATAATTACTCATAATACAGTGACCATAAGGTTTAGCGATCCACGTCATTTTGAGATCGTTGTATCTAACTATGATATATCTACATGTTACTTTACACGCTTATCGCTTATCGCTTATCTAGACGTGGCGACGACGCGAAAACGATGCGACGGCTGATGGAGGCGCTCGGCCGACGCATTTTTTTTTCTAGTGATGTAAATTACCGTAAAATTGATGCTGATTAATGTACAATTTTCCCGACATAATTGAAAATTCTTGCGCACCTCTTTCACGTAATTGTATTAGCTTAATTTAAAAAAATTGTGCATTACACGACGATTACATGTATTTATATATATAATACGCGACGTAGATTTCCTGAGCGTTGAATGCGTCTGCAAATTCTACCTGTAATTTTTATTTACATGATTGAACTCTAGGTTTTAAAGAAGAAGCTCGAGACGAATAAGTGCTCGTTACGAGAAAAGAGCACCATCAATTATTTCTATAACTTAAGTTCGTAGTTTAAAATGATTTCTTCGCTCGAAAATTCGATATTTTATAATTGAAATGGTAAATCTGTTAAAATAGCTTAGCCGTTACGGTAATATACACCTCTATTTTCTCTCAATTCATTCCAGCTAACATTTTCCTTCGGACAGTTCGGTTACGTTGTTCTGACCCTTTACAAACACGCACTTGTTTAAAAAAATATTAATTTTAAAAAACATTAAGTACTAAAATAAATGACTACCGATATTATTGCTTACAGAAATTTTCGAAAGTTATATATAACAACAATTAGTACCTAATAACAAGATTCGTGAATTATAAAATAGAGTATTTTGCATATAAATAATTTTTTTACATAAGCTTTCACTTTCAATACATTTCAATACATTTTCATTAAATTTTCTTCGAATATATTCTCGATACTTATTGAATAAAATAAATAAATATGGATTTTTCTGTAAAGAGTCGAACTGCGTCTGAGAGTCACGAACATTCAGTACATATTATCTTTAACTATGCATTAATAATTAATATGTTACAACAGCAATGACTGAGTATCCTCGGTCGTCTCATATTAAAAATCTATCTTCCGGCCCTTTGCCTGCCTTCGTCGTCTCGTTGATTAATTCACTACACGCTACATCGTTACGATTTACAATATCAATTAATTATCAAATTGTTAATTCAATTATTAGAATTACTTTAGAATATTGGTACTCTTTGTGTCTTCCCCTTTTGTTACATCACTGTTTTGTTTCTTTTTTGTTTATTATAATTGCTCTTCGTGTGATTTTCTAAAACGTTCACTCGCTCATTCGTTCACTTGCACTCTCTTAATAATAATACAAGTTGCATTCCTGGACTGTACAGTTCTTTTTCCACAGTGCGTCCTGTCTGCTTTTATTTTTATACCAAGTATAGTTGAATCGTGAGTAAAGTCTTTGCTAATTACTTACTAACGATAGTATGTATATTTATATAAATAATTATTTGTACTATAAAAAAAAAAAGTAAAATGTACTTGAGGTTCGTGGGCGTGATGGCTCGAGAACTTTTGAGATATTGCAAAAAAGACGAATGCAACGTTTTATTAAAGTCAAAATTTGTGTTTTTCGTGATATGTTTTTGCTGGAAAACCAAAATCCCAAATGTGCAAAATACCGAAAAAATAATTCTGGAAAATTCCATTTCTCGAAAAATGCAAATTAACGAAATTTCATGTTCCCGAATAAAAATAATATTATTAAAAATGTTTTTTATTTTACGAAAATAGAAAATTACTGAAATTTACATTTTCAAAAAATATACAATATCCGAATTTTAAAATGCCCAAAAATTTTAATTCCTGGAAAATTGATATTTTCGAAAATGAATATTTCCAAAAAAAATGTTAATCTTTTTTTTTTTAATAGAAGTTAAAAAAACAATATTTTCAAGAAACTTTGCGCAAAAGATAAAACATTATTATTTTTATTATATTCTTTTTTATTTTTGGGAATATGAGTTACCGGGAATCTGAATTTTTCAGGAATTTGAATGTTTGGGTATTTTATATTTTTAGGAACTTGTAATTTCAGTAATTTTGTACTTTTGATAAAAAAAAAACATTTTCAGTATTGTTACGTCGTAACAATTTATATTTAAACTAATCAGAACTTAATTTACAGTTAATATTATCTTAAACAACTAAATGTATATTTGTCTGTAAATTCTTTATTGCTTTCTTAGACTTTTTATATCTTTCTCACGCAGTCTACGTGACACATCTGTTAACAGCAAATCTCTACTACTAGATAAATTTATTTTATAGTTATCCCTTTTAGGGCCTCATTTACGCATCTTGTTCCAGCTTAGCACACCTTGAGATTTTATGTCATTATTGACGGACCCATGGGTCTCGATCGCTGCCATCCTTAGTGAGGTTTTCGGGATGACCCAAAATCTGTGAGAGAAAAACTTTTTGATCGCCCCCCCCCCCCCAACAGTTATAGCCAATAAGAGTTCATTTACTACCCTCTCCAACTTGTGTAACTGGTTCTATTTCTTAAATAAACATATGTTATATTACCAGCTGTGTGAATAATTATTTTGTCTATGATTATAATTATTCCTTTGCCCACATAAAACAAGTATTATTATTTCTATCTGGGAAATTGAAAATTCGAGAATTTGTATTTTTCGGAAATTTGAATATTCGGGAATTATTTTCTCGGGATTGTTTCACATTTGTGAATTTGGTTTTGCGGCAAAAAGTTGTCCTGAAAATTCCAAAAAAATAAAACTAAACATTTTCGAAATTTAAAATTCCCGAAATTGAAAGTTATAGAAATTTAAAATTCTCGAAATTATAAAATTCCTGTTTCTCTTAAAATTTGTTACTCAAAATTTTGATGAGAAATTTTTAATAAAAATTATTAAGAGAAATTTTGAACAAAAGTTTTAGAAATCAATTTTAAGCAAAAATTTCGGGAATTTTTAATGTGAAAAACTTTCAATTTCAGGAATATTCAATTTCGGGAATATTTAAATTCGGGAATTTTATAATTTTGGGAATATAAAATTTCAATAACTCTCAATTTCGGTATGATTATTTTCTATAATATTTCGTAAATTTTTCTTTTTCAGGAATCTTCAACTTCGACAATTTTAAATAATTGCGATGATTTTCAATTTCGGAAATTTTAAATTTCAGTAAATTTACATGATATCCATTTAATTAAACTTTGAGCAAGAATTTTCATTTCACATTTCTTGCTGGTTGCAATAAAAAATACTAATAAATTGTATCCCAAAAATTCTCGTTCCTATTATAGCTCCTGACCTCGATGATGATTTGATACAATGCGTTTGGTGAGAATTAGGTGGGTTACTGAGAACATTTCGTGTACCTTTAGAGGTATGCTTTTCTCTTCTTATTTTCGAGTATACAAGTACCGAGAGAGTCGCACTTGGGCGAATGTGTTCCATTTGACTCATCAATATGAGTTTATCGACGATCGAGAGTACAGCTCTCTAGGCGGCTGACGAGAATTTTCCTCTACATTTTAATAGTATTTAGATTGTGTAAAAATTCGTATTCGATGGCACGTGAAAATGATGCATCACAAGGCTGCTATATAGTCCAACAAACAACGTCAGAAAAAAACTCGGCTAATTTAATATGCCCACATTCGCCACAGTTCGACTTCGCGATAAATTTAAAGAACGATACTTATTCTCGTTACGTTGCTTAAGAAAAATTATTGTGCCGATAATATGTTGGGTTGCTAGCGAAACCCTAGACAGGCAGTGCAATACGAGTGAGTCCTTAAGCAATCTCGAGGCAAGCTTCGGCCTAATATCACGTTTAGAGTCCATTGCTCATTAATTATTTGAGTGTTTTTTTTTTTTCTTCATTAATAATTATTACTTACAGTTTAAGATTAGGTTATTATGACTTCGTCGTTAAAAGATATACAGTACGTAAGTGGTACAGTTTCTTTGGAGCGTTTGTATGTCCTGTCCGTTTTGTGATCAGTAATGTTTTCGCTAAGCCTTCGAAAACATTTCAAATATGTTTTTCGCATTTCGCATTTCGCATTTTTTAAAATGTTTAACAGATCCTAATTTTGACTGGTCAGTCAACGGTATACAAATTATTGCTTCTTAAAGCGCAGATTAAAATATGACCAGTGAAGGTGGAAACTCGTTTTTCATGTTTAACACACCAGGAGGGACGTGAATATCGTCTCGAATGCTCCATAGACGAGGCAACAAATCTTCAAGTAATAAATTCTACCGTAAAATTCTTACATATTTAGATTTTAGATATTCGCGCCTCGTTATTGAGATCATGTCGTAGATGGATATCTGGTATCGAACAGCAACCTCTTCTTTTTAAAAACCTAGCACCAAAGATCAGCAAGCGCTTTCTAAATGAACACTCTGTTTTCTTCTAGCCTGCCTCTGTCGGAACTGATGAAATTCGGCCTTCATCGCTTGTACCCTCGCTTCAATGTTGTCCCGTGAATACCTCGTCGGCTGATGATGAACAGTGTGGACCTGATGTATTTGTGGCATGTGGATCGTATGCATCTGATGAGCCGGAGGTCGCTCTTCCCTCGTCGGTGTGGAAGCAGACGTTGGCGTCGGGGTGCAGGATACTGGGTCAAACTCGTAGTGACCATCGACACTCCCAGCATCAACCGCGTTCTGGATGTGAGTGTGGGACGCCTTGGTACCGTGGTTTTGAAGCTCCAGCCACCTGCCTACAAGTGGAGGTGGTGGCGGCCTGTAGGGAGGTGGTCTCCACTCTGCTACTGTACTTCCACTTCTGGAACTCTGATTCTGCTGCGAGGTGTTTTTACTACCAAAGCCGGAACTGCTCGACCTGCTTTCCGGAGACGTCTCGAGATCAGGTGAGGCAGCCAGTTCGGGTGCTGACCTTGCGTGTCTGGCGTGTCTGGGTGGTAGCCTGGCCCTGGGTCTTCCAGACGTCTGTGGTGGCGAGGATGTAGCGAGAGGCTGAACCGGCACGAATCTCCTCGACTCGGCATGAATAGCCTTGAGAGAGGGCAGCTCCTGGCTGTAGCGCTGATGGACACTCCTCAGTTGAACGTAGCCAGGTGGAGTTGGAAAGGAACGTTCCCCGGAAGATGGTTGACGCACGGAGCTGAGGTCGCTGAGGTAGACAGGTGTCCACGGAATGTGGGGCCCGCTCGGCGAGCTCGCGAGGAACCTCGGCGAGGATATTGTGCATATCGTCGGTTGTCTGATGAGGGGAGTCACTGAGCCAAGGTGTCCAGGTGGCACTACGCCTATCGAGACGCCACTTCCGTCGGACCTGAGACTGAGTTGACTCATACCAACCAGCGGCTGCCTCCAGGATGATTTCAGTCTAGTTTTAGGTAGAAAACCACCATCGTCGCTACTCGAGGCATCCAGAATACTGTTATTGGCTGAGCTGAGTGCTGAGTCCGATATGACGAAGCGACCATCAGCGGCCCGTGATATTTTACCCAGGGGACGACCTCGGGATGAGTCGGGTGTATCAGAGTTTAAGATCTCCCGTAAGAGACTTAGACCTGGTACTCGGCTCTGTCTAGGTCTATAATATAGAGAAAGAGCGTTAGTAGGGGAAGTGGAGGATCTGATGTGTGCTGAACGGATTGTGAAGGAAGGCAAAATACTATTGATCCAAAAAATTGATTGATTGACTTTAAAATTTATTGAGTGACGTCAAGATTGATTTATTGACTTCAAAATTGATTGATTGACTTCAAGATTGATTGATTGACCTCAAAATTGATTAATTGACTTCAAAATTTTTAGCTTGAATGCCTTCCTGCACTTTCCGAACATCACCAAGGCAACAATTACGTGCAACATCGACGCAACGTTAATAAACAAAATAAAATTAGGCAAACATACGATTATAGTAATTAATACGGATAATAAAGATGCAGGCTGGGATGCATGCTCATGCGCATACCGGTGCGAAACTGTGGTTGGGTGTGACTTTAGGGTTGAAGAGGGTTTATGCGGTATAGGACAGTGAATCTTTTTTCTCATAAAAGTTTGTTCCACAATTTTAAAATTTAATTTCTTTTTTTTTTTTGTGATAGCAATCGTGGAATTAGGTGCACCGAAACTTGTCACCTTTTCTGCTCCTTCGGGTCCGGCAGCAAGGAAAGATGGGGGAGAGAGAATGTTGTAACACAACGATTACATTCACAAAAACAATTCTGGTAATAATAAGAATCATAATAATAATAATGATAATAATAATAATAAATATAACTCTAAATAACCGAACATTACTTCTAGGCGGTGGTGTTAGGGAGTAAATAGATATATGACATGTCACGTGTAAATGTGTAATCTACAGCGAGTAGATTATGTTTCATTCACGTAAGGAAAGATCTTGTTTGAGTTTAAAGAGTGGTTATTCAACATTGGAGCGAAGAACACATGTTAGAGAAACAATAATGTGAAACACATAAATTGGATAAAGTAGTGGTTTTGGGAATTTTGAGAAAACGCAGAAATACTTCTATAAAAACATATATAAAACACTACGAAGAAGAAATAGCGGTTTGGACCCATTAGGACCCAGACTGATTCCTGATCAACCCATATTGCAATCCGAGAAACATTTTTTTTTTCATAGTAAATAGAATTTTTGAAGTTAAAAAAAGTATGAAGATCAGATCTTCTTTTCTTAAATTGGAAATGGTGAAATTTTATTTAATTTAATCAGGAAGAAGATTTAGAAGGGAATGAAGATCTAGAAAATGAAATTTAGCTTTTTTTTAAATTGTACGACTGCAATTGAAGAAAAATGTAATTAAAGTAAGCTTAAAGCGCAAAATATAAAACCTACGAGGTACAGTCGAGAGATCAATATCAAACCTACTTGATCCACTTTTTGATGTAAATCTATATTTTTGATATCAAATTGGGATAATGGAAATTTATCGAAATTTAAAATTATTGAAATTGGGGGACGACTGAAAATTCCCGAAAGAAAAAATTTCCGACATTGTAAATTTCCCGAATAAATAATTACTGAAAAATAAAATTCTCGACACTCTACAATTCCCAACAGTTTGAAAAATTCTAGAAATTAAAAATTCCCAACACTGGAAAATTCCCGCACGAAAATTGACAATACAAAGTTCCTAATACTGTAAAATTCCCGAAAATATTTCTAAAAATGTTAGAAAATTCTTTCAAAAACACAGGAACATTAAAATTTTGTTTTTTAAATTATTACTTAAATTATTTATTTATTAAAATAAATTTTTTCTGGAATTTTCCATTGTCGGGAGTTTTATTTTTTGGGAATTTTCAGTCGTCCCGAAATTGGAAATTCCCCCCCAAAAAAATAAAACTTTCCGAAATAGAAAATTCCCGAAAAAAAATAAGAATATCAAAATTAAAATTCTCGATGTTTAAAGTTATCGAAATTTTACATTCACAAAATTTAAAATTCCAAAGTTAAATATTCCCAAAATTTAAAATTCCCGAAGTCAAATATTCCCGAAATTGAAATTTCCCAACATTAAATATCCTCGCAATTTGTTTAAAAATTTATTTCCAAACCTTTAGTATGATCGTAAATTTAACGAAAGCTAAATATTCCTGAAATTAAAAATTCCCAAAATTAAAATTTCCCGACATTGAACATTCCCGAATTTTTTGTTTGAAACTTATTTACAAAACTTTTGTTCAAAATTTCTCTTAAAAATTTTGATCAAGAGATTTGGAAATAAATTTTAAATAAAAATTTCGGGAATTTTAAATTTTGTTATTATTACTTTCTTTCGGAAATTTCCTATTTCTAAAATTTTTGTTTTTCAAGAGTATTGAACTTCGGAAATTTTCAATTTCGATAATTTACAATCTCGGGAATTTTACATAAATTTTTGTAAATTTAGGTGATCTCATCAGATTAATGTTTTTCTAAAAACTGTAAGAAGTTGGATTGCAGTGGATCAAGTAGGCCAGACGATAATCTATAAATAATAGAACAGAGTTAATACGTTCGAACGGTAAAGGAAACCTATCGATTATTTGGTTTCAATAAAGGTTGTACAATGATAGGTACTGTGCAAAAAAACGAACGATAAACAGAAAAAAGGGAATCGTATCTGAGTGTATCGCAGATTCAATGGGTATATGTATACCTACTTTTATTACTGTTTTTGTGTGTTTTTATGAGTCTTCTAGTATTGACAAACTGAAAAGAACCAAGAAGAACACAAAACTTTAGAGTCACATAGCAATCCGCTAGTTTCGCGGATTTAAATGGCATTTTTTATGTTTTCCAAGTATTATTCAAAAAGGGTATACCGAGGTTCGCAAAGTTCATATGATTATTGATGCATTTACATATTTTAAGGAATATTGTTTTATCTCGAAATCATGAAAAGATTTTTAAATAATTACTGGCAGTAAAAAAAGGCATTAATTAAATTAATCGACAAAATCAAGTTTTAGCTCATGATCAGGGCTTTTATTTAATATTAATTAAATTAATTAAATTTAATTTATTAATTCAATTAATCTAATTAATATCAAACATTTTAATAAGTTTACGGCTAACTTATTAATTTTTGAACATTATAAAAAAACTTAGTGGTCAATATTTGATCTGCCAACCTCGATAATGTCGTGAAGTAACTTAACTTCGAAATTACCGTGCTTTAATTATGCTTTAGCAAAGCATTAGCTGCATGCGTCTCATGAGGTCGCCATAAGCAACGAATGAAATGATTTGATAAGTCACGAAACTGAATCAACTTTAATTAAAAGTCGTTGTATATACGATTTTTCTATTTACTGTAGCTTTCTATAATCAATAAAAAATCGCATAATTCAAGGACCATTCAATTAAAGTTAATTCAGCAAATTTTAATGGTATCGAATGGTAACTTTGTAATTGAAAAAAGTGTTACCGAAAATTTGTTGCATACCACTACTGTCGTATACGTTAAAGAAACACTTAAGTCATATTTTTGACGAAAATGAGATTTTTATATCAATCGATTCGTAAAAGAAAAGTCCATCTTTCTATGCAAACAAGAATTTTGAACAACAAAGTAATTTTACTGAAATTTTTTGATATTTTTTAACAAGTTTTTTCGACTAAAACTATAATTTTTTGCAGGATAAAGCCGCAAGTCACTAAAAAGTTGTAAATAACGAAAAATGTAAATTTTTTAAAAAGAATGGGAAAAATATTCAGCAATGTTTATGAATGAAGAAAAATTAAAAAAAAATTCATTCTCTATTACATTTTCAATAAAAATTCATTTACGTTAATTTTCCACATTTGAAACTGAACAAACTTAAGTGTATTTTAACTTGTACGGCAGACTATGACTCAAAGAAAAAAAAAAGATGGTGAAGGAATTTTTAATATGAGAATGAGTAAACAAGTGTAGAAAAAGGATATTATATAAAACGTCGAGAATAAAAGAGGCATACCCTCATACCAGATTGTAACTCCATACGCATTATCTTTCAATTAAATGAATACTGATAATGTGATAATTATTGAGAAAAAATATTTTCAAAAATTTTGTGCATTAAGGAGTTAAGAATCAAAATAGGCACACTCAGTGATCTCAAAATGAATAGTGAATTGGAAAGAATTGAGTATTTTTTATGTGGAGCAAAGGGAACGATTATGCAATTTTTCACTTCGACTTTCATTTTCATTTTCACTTTCAGTTTTTGGTTTTCCACCTTTTGATTTTCATTTCTTCTAAATACACTAAAATGTCCATTTTGACATTTTATAACTCACTGAAGTAGTGTAAGTGGTTCGCCTGTTTATTTTTTGTATTCGTCGTTTTTTAACTTTTCAAATTTTCAAGTTTTTCAAGTTTTTCAAGATTTTCATGTAAATGAAAAATAAAAAATAAATACCCGAACCATTTACAATTCCTCGGTGTTTTGGGTTGAAATTTCAAACGTCTAGTCTAGTCTGAAGATTTTTTTTACATTTACATATCAGAATAAAAATATCAAACAAGAAGCTAAATTGATAAAAATTTTTTCGAATCCGGCGTTGCAAAGAATTTTCAATAATTTCAGAATTTCCGAAATTACAAATCCTCATACTGAAAAATTCCCGACCGAAAATTGACGTCAATATAAAATTTTTGACATTGTAAAATTGACATTAGAATATTCCCGACAATGGAAAATTCCTGAAAAGATCTCTAAACATGATTGAAAAATATTTTTAAAATACAGAATAATTAAATTTTTCAAAATTATTATTCAAGTTATTTATTTATTTATTAAAATAATTTTTTTTGGGAATTTCACATTGTCGGGAAATGACTAGTGTCGGGAATTTTACGGTGTCCAGAATTTTATTTTGTGATCAATTTTCGAACTGGAATTTTCCAATGTCGAGAAATTCTAAAGTGTCGAGAATTTTCAGTCGTCCCAAAATGGTTCTGGCAACTTTATTTCATATTCCTAATCCAATAAGTGTAAAAAAATACAAATAAAAAAAAAAACTTCGTCAGACCAGAAGTCTGCAACTTCAACCTAATTTCGTCAGTGACGTTTTAAACGTCAAAACTGACATCACGTGTATTTGGAAAAAGTGAAAATCAAAAAGTGGTAAACCAAAAAGCGAAAGTAAAAGTGAAAGTGAAAAGTTACATAATCGCTCCCTGGTCGAGTGATTAACTGTAGAATTAGATAAATTAAAAAAGTGATGATTAGAGTGAAAGTGAAAAGAGTCGATAAGAAGGTTGGATAAGAAAACGAGATGGTGAACAGTAGGTGAGTGAGAGATATATCTATTGAATAGCAAAGAAACGTTTGAGATATAAGATGATACTTGAGACTAGAGCAATGATAATGGTGCGACAAAAGCAAGCAGAACGATCGATTACTCTTGAAGCATCTTGGAAAAGGCTACTTTGTCTCGTCTATCTATGTACTCCCTATCCCGCCGAACGAAGGTAGGGTACTGACTGGATGATCGAGTGAGTCCTAGCGGTTTGCCTGTATTGCTCATCTCATCTACATTCATGACAATCATCCTAAGTAGTAGCAGATAGGTAGTGGTAGTTGTGGTGATGATGATAGTAGCAGTAGTTGAGTAGTAATACAGTAGTTAAGTAGTAGATTAGTCCTAGCAGGTCACATTGCAGAGCAGAGTGGTCTCGAACAGTATCAGTGGTAGCAGTGGTAGTAGTGGTAGTAGTAGTTATAGTAAAGTAGTGGTTGTAGCAGTAGCAGTAGTAGTAATAGTAGTAGTGGTAGTAGTAGTAGCAGTAGTAGTGGTAGTAGTAGCAGTAGTTAAAATAGTGGGTGATGTATCCCACCGCAAAAATAGTTTTGTTTTGATCGATCGATTGGTCGGGTCGATCTGGGACTGGTCTGGGTACTGACTCGTCTGGCTAGCGGATGTTAGGCTTACTGTTCCGCCTCTCTATGATAAATACGCTCTCGTAATCTCGGTTATCGAGATGGAGTGCGTGATGATCACGATCACGATTCGGGGGGGCCTCGTGGACCTGCTCCGAAGTGGCATTGCCGGGGGTTACTTGCGTAGGAAGTGGTTGATGAAGAGGTTGTGGTTGCGGATTCAACGGGCTGCAACGGGTCAGCGTCGACACTGACTCGCCGCACGCGTTTAAGTTTGTCGACCTACAGAACACAGAGGACAAGAGACACCATGTTGTGTGTCGAGCCATGATTCGAGAACAGTCCAACAACAAACTTATGCATCTCTAATCAACAGAAATTATATAACTTGTCCCCTTCAACACGCCGAGTCTGATTCTCTCCCATCGACTGGCACGGCTGCTCTCGGATTGACAATTTTCACAAATCTTTAACAATTCTCACTTGATTGGAGAAACTGATTAGAGAAACTGATTAAAGAAACTGATTAAAGAAACCGATTAGAAAAACTCATTACAAAGACTGATTGGAAAGTTGATTTACTTTAGGAGCAATCATCCACGACGAGCAACTGCCACCGATGAGTTCTTCTGAATTCAAATTCGACGCGTGTCAATTTATTCTCTCACGTTATTTTGACATTTATCCTACTTTTTAAAATGCAAAATTTCTTTTCAGACTTACAGAATGATTCCCAGGCAGTAGCTGAACCGTACAGCCCGTTCTGGATATGTACGATCAGTAAATATAAAATCGGTAAATGTAAAAGTAATGTGAAGACAAAATCCCGAGTGCAGATAGAAAATATGTGATATTTTATTTGCAAAGAAAATAAGAGTGCAGATTAAATGAAAAGATATATGAGTTTATTAAGAATGAACTACTTTACATTTTTGTTAAATTTCCGGTCTGCGGAATTTCAAATAACATAACACGATATGAAATGTTATTAACAAATCATCGAATGCTATTAAGAAACAAATTCATAATCCAGAATAGGCATCACTGCAGTCGTATTGTGGACTTTTGGATGCCGTTCAAATAATAATTATGTGACGAGTACTGGTTTTATTATTATTTTGTTTTTTTTCGAATTGACGCAATGCTATGTAGCGATGTGATTTCATCCTTCAGATAGCGTGTATTCGAGGAAAATAGAATTATAGACTTGACAAAGTATGAGGCAAGAACAAGTACGCCGTCCGTTAGTGACAGGCTGGTATCTACCAAATTGGTATCTACCAAAGTGAGTTAGGTCGTTCTCCAAAACCTCGTCCAAAATACCTCTGCTGGTGCGGTTAAGGTCTGCCGGTCTCTAAATACAACTAAGAGTTTAGTGTTATGTAGACGAGAAGATAAAAGGGTTTTGAATACTTTTCGGGTCATTGTTTGTCTAAGGGAGCTTTGCTCTCTTTTATCTTCGATCATCTAAAATTACAGCTTTTTCTAGATCACTCGTGAGAGGTTTTCGCATTTACGGTGCTTCGGTCGCCTATTACTCGGGGACTTATTCATAACTAGATTTTTTCCTATTCCTAAATAACTTCCAAGTCGCATTTGCTAGTAAGACTAGAAATTTCAGATTACACCAAAAAAGGACTTTGAGATGGTCCAACATTTTCTGAATATATCAACTTCTTTAACATTAGTACAATTCTTAGCAAATGTGACCAGATCGGTCTAAATTCTTAAGATATATATCATCATTTAGATCACAAAGGAGACCTTTATCTTGATTATTATGAGAAGGAAAGAAGCCTTGAAGGTTGAGACTCACTTTTTTAAAGGCACTGTTCCCTGGGGCCCCTGCCCTGCGCCGTTACGAGCGTCACCGACCCGGCAGGCCACCATTTTATACGCTGAAAGCAGTTCTATAATGTTACAAAATTGTGTTAAAAACAAACATGCTCAGATTTCAGATGCTTGCCTAGCCCCTGCGATACCATGTCGTCGTTCTCCAAAGATATCGAGTCCATTTTGAACTCATGATCATCATCACAGTGTCCAATGCTGTTTACCCAGTGGAGGGAAAAAATAAAGATGTCCTAGAGACGTCTTCGAGATATCCCTAAGATGTCTTTTGGAACATATCTTTTGGAAAATATCTTTTGGACATCTTAGCGATGTTCTTAAGACGTCTAATGTCAGTACTAAAGATGTCTCGAGAACGTCCTACGTCTTTAAGGCGTCTTTAGGACATCTTTAGGACATTAGGCATCTTAAAGACGTTAATTGGACTGACTTTGAACGTTCTAGGAACATCCTAAGAACGTTTTTGGGATGTTCAGAGTTTTTTGCCCACTGAGTATCCTTTTCTATTTGAGAGTAAAGATTGAAACTTATGAATGGAAAAGGATAGACAGTTGTCGACACTTTCGTAGATATCCATAAATTGTAGAATCCAATCTGAGGACGAAACGAATAATGACGATGGATGATGGTGAAGTAGAATGAAAATGAATGACAGAATGGTCAGTTAATAAAGAATATTGTGAACGAAGAGAGGAACGACTCCAGGAGCACAGGTGCCGGCATAAGCGGGCAAGGTGTTTGAACTGAAGTAGCCACAGGGCTTCATACCTTTTTCCTGTTTTCGTCGCTTCCGTTTATTGCATATTTTTACCGCGCATATGCTGAGGATGATGGCTACGATGAAGAAGAGAATACCGCCCACAACACCAGCGGTTATCGCTTTATGCTTCACTCGAGCCGGCACTGGGAATTTTACCTCCTCACTTGCCCCATAATTTGTCGAAGAATTGGCAAAGACTTGAAAGTGATAGGTCCTTCCTCCCACCAAATTTTTCACTGGATAGGGCAAAAAAATGTCATTAGACGGATCACAACTAACAAATATCACCTCGTGCAGAAATTTCCTTTTTAGCTCTATTTAAAATGGGGTCTGACGAGGCCCTGATCGTGATTTCTATTTTGAAGAAAAATATTTTCATATAATTAGGCATTTATGGGGAAATTGTATAGCAGTAATATCTCGTTAATACCAATCTAACATTGGTATTCATACCTTCAAATAGTTTAATAAAAATGAGATATTTTTGTTAATGAAATAGGGCATTGAAGAGTTTACCACGCCAAAACCAAACATCGAGTAAAAGTAGGGAATTCCCAACATTTTATATGGTAATTGAACCGCCACCATTAAATGATTTGTTGTATTGGTGTCAAACTCTGTAAAGATATTCATTTTAGTATCTTATAACAAGTTCCATAGTAAAAATTATATTAAATTATCATAAATCGGAGTAAAAAAATATTATGTGCCCAAAAAGTGGTTTTAAGAGATGTCCACAAATGCCTGAAGAATATTTTGGAGCCATGTAGCAAACAAATAATGAAGTAATTTAAAAATGTATGCTTGAGGTTCTTGAAGATTGATGATTGATTAAAAGTACAATTTTCATTATTAATATTTTAATTTTAATGCAATATTCGCAACATATGCATGTAAATATTAGTGTCCACAGAAATATTGTTGTGGTTACGTCGACATAACAGCGATCATTTGACAACTAGGAATATTTTTTTGGAACCGGTTTTGGTGTAGAATTGAAGAAAAAATCTCTCACTACTCACTCTTCTAAGCTTTGAGCATAATTAAGAATTAAATTAAGAACTTTCTTCTCAAATTAAAAAAAAGTCTACGAAAACCTTGCGTATTTTTATTAGTATCCATCGACGTAATTTTATTTCTATATAATATCTCTCATTTTTAAACTCTATTCAAAGATTGATTCATTTTATTAAAAAAAAATTGATAATAAGATAAAAGCATAACGTCAAAAAGCTCCACAAGCCTTCAAAATAAATTTGTAGCATGAATACTTTCAGAAGCTCTTTTTTATGGTAATGAATCTGACTTCAATCACAAAATACAATTTTAGAAATATTTTCAAAAAAAATTTAGTTATTTTAAATGTTTCCTGTATTTGAACCGTTATCTGGAATTATATATTATTATATCGTTGCGTGCCTCTATTATATGCAACGCAAACGCATTCGAGAAATACTCATACCTATGTACTCGTATTATAAGTAAATTTCATTTATAGTTAGTACGCCGGCACCCATCCGAATATAACCGAGTCAAGCGCTGCTTAACTTAGACGAACGAATGAAAAACCTTAAACTATTTCATATATCCAACTGGACACGAAGGAACTTACTACATGGGTTCTATATATCATCAGTTTACAAGAAAAATTCACGAAGTTAAAAATTTTAGTTTTAAAGCTTACTTTAGAAAGTAAACTAAAAAAAAACTTTGATTTGAAGTTTTTCTAAGACATTAAATTAAAAATTCTTAAACTTAAAAAACATTATTTTCATTAGTTTCAAAATTTTTCAATTTGATATCTTAAAAAAAATACAAATCAAGGATTTTTTTAGTTTAGTTTTTAAACTAAATCTTAAAATGGAAATTTTCGACTAACTGAATTAAGAATTTCATTCGTGTAATAAAAAAGAAATATTGTTAATAATGAAAGAGGACATTAAAGAATGTCAAAAGCAAATATAGGGTAAAAAGTGGGAATTCCAAAAATTTTCTACACTTACTTATTTATAAAAATATACACGATGATTATAATTATATATAAGAAAATTAATTATACGTATATTGTTGACAAACACGGTCATATTTCTGGGAACTTTAAACAGGTTTTTATGAAAATTATTATTAAACTACATTTCACGATTATATTTGCTTCATAATTTTTAGTAACTAGAGATTTAAAGGGATTTCAAAATATTATGAGTGTTTAAGTGATCTCGAAGAATTTCAAAAGATTTCCAATGGTTTCAAAGGATTTAAACAAACAAGAGGTTTAACAGATTTTAAGGAATCCAAAAATATTTTTTGTTTTCAAATTACTTCTAAACCTTGAAACTTTAATGAATTTTTTGAAATACATTAAAATAATTAAAAATCTCATGATACCTTTTCATAAGTTTTGATACCTCTGAAATTTCTTAAGGCTTGAATTTTTTTTTATTCTCGAAATCTTTTTTTTGTTAAAACCACTTAAAATCTCTTAAAATCTTTTAGGAAATATTGGAGTCTTTGAAATCTTGTAAAATCTCTTGAAACCTCTTTAAATTCCCTAAAATCCTTTAAAATTTTTTAATATCATTTAAAATCTTTTGAAATACTTAATAAAATAATTTAATTACTTAATTCTTTAAATATTCTTGAACATCACTTGAAAATTATTGAAAATGCTTTAAATTAATTAAAATCACATAAAATGACTTCAAATCTTTTTAAATTCCCTAGAATCACTTGAAATTTCTTGAAAACCCCTTAAAATTCCTTTAAATCATTTAAAATATTTTGAAAATCCTTGAAAATTCTTTAACATTGTTTAAAATTCCTTGAAAAACTTAACAGAATTTTTAAATTACTTTGAAAATTTGAAATTTCTCCATAAATTCCTTTGAAGTTTTTAAAAAATTCTTTAAAATTTTTGAAATCTATTTAAGTCAATATAAATTTTCCTAAAATCCCCTCATTCCTTAAAATTATTAAAAATCCCTTGAAATTCTTAACAAAAATTTTTAATTACTCTAAAACCTTGAAACTCTCGTAAACTATTTTGAAATTCTTTAAAAATTCCTTAAAACCACTTGCTTCGATACAATTACTACCTCTTTTTTATAATAGATTCTTGTTTTCAGAAAATCAACTAGTTAAGTATCAAATATTACAAATAATGAACTCATAATAGTTTTTAATCTTGATGGATATTAACCGTTTTTCCTACGTTGATTATTTACCAGTGAGAGCGTAATGAGCTTTGTAGGGTCGTTTCCAGTTTTCCTGATTAGGACCACATTGAAACTAGACAAAACTGGCCAAAACCTCATCAGGACCTCATCAAAATTTTTGCACGGGAATTATCTTAAATGTATCTAGTCTGTTTTTTTTTATTTTGGCCTATTCTTAATTGGATCTGTTTTTTACCTAAGTAAAAAGTATCTTCAGGTCGAATTCGTGCTTTGTTCAGATCCTTCCAGGGTCCATCCGTTCTGTATCTAATGGTGTAGTACTGCACAAGATGGGTCTTTTCCGCTGGATGTTGCCACGAAATAATGAAACCATTCTCCTCCTCTCTGACTGTTACGTTCCTCGGTGGCCCTGGCTTTGGTCCTGGCAAACAAAATAATATAATCATGAACTTAATAGTTTAACTCAATGCGCTAAATTAATAATTGAAATGTGCACCGCAGCAATCCTCTCGGTTTACTCGGTTATGAAACAATTTGTTGTTTCATATAGCATTATTACCCTATCATGCTTCAATTACTCAAGAAACTAATTAAATTCTATTCATACATATAATGTATACGAAAATCACAATCACTCCGTGTGGAGTAAAATAAACAGAATACATAATTTACATTTTCTGTTCCCTTTAATCTAAAACTGTATATGAAAATTACTGGTTTAATATAATCAAGTTTTGTTTTATGTATTCATACACGGAGAAAAATCACGCTGATGAAAAACCTTTCCGAACGCGTTTTTTCTTCCCTTGCGATTAGAAAACGAATCCACCCTCTCGTTTTCAAGTCCCAATAAATTATATGAAAATGCCCGAGTGCACGCGACTTAAGAGCAACTTTGTGGCGATATATTGTCCTGGCAGTGCGATAAAAATATGTGCGTGTTTAAATATACGATAATGTTTATGCAAACATAAAAATATCCAACAGTAAGCGTTTAATTGAATCACGCCAATGGGAATAGCGCGTCGATGCGATGTAACTTGGTCCACGAGCGTATTACTAATGGGTGCGCCATGCCACTGAAATAACACAATAACCGTCAATAAAAGGTTTTACAAGCGTTATAACGATCTGCCCGTATCGGCGGGGAAAAGTTATTTTTTGCAATAAGCAAAGGCAAACATTCGAGAGCAAGCCTTGCTGCATCTGCCACTTTTATGTGTTCCATTTTTTCGGTATTGCATCGACCTGGGTAAACTTTTATACCTGAACATTACAAAAGAGCTCGCGCATCTATGAATCGCTGGGAAGAATCGACAAATAGCACTCGACTTACTTTTTCATCAAAATTTCGAAGCAATATTTTTACCAATTTATTCCTTACTACATATTTGGAAAGCAGAGTAATACGCAAACACTTAAACAGATTTAGTTGCATGACGAGCAAAACAATTTCGCATATGGAAGATTCATGAAAGTGATGAACGTTATGAAAACTATTTAATGAAAGGACGTAACATTTCAGTGGACAAACTTCCGAAAAGGAAGTTTATTTCATTAGTTTTTTTTTAGACTATTGTTAGACTACAATTTTCTTTTAGTTAATTGATTCTGAAGTAATATTTTTTCATCAAATATTCGCATCTTTTATTTATTGCCAAGCTCATGATTATGAAAATGGATCGTGAATCTTTTTTTTTAAATGTTTTATCATAAAGCTCGCGGTTTTAATTGCGGTAGGAGCGAATTAATTAAGCAGTGTGGCGGTTTCGCGTGCATGAGTAGAGGACGATATATTGGAAAAATCGCGAGTATCCGAAAAATTTTAGAACGCTCCGAGGATTTGTTTACACTCTGTGTGAACCAGAAAATAAATAAATGGGGAAATAAATGGGAAAGTCGCGAGAAGTATTTGAAATAAATAAATAAATGGGAAAAATGAATAAATTGGAAAAATAAAGAAATGGAAAAATAAATGGAATAATAAAAAAATTGTACATAGAGTAAATCGAGAAATATCATTTTAATCCGCAACGTGTTATTAACATTTTTAAACAGTAGAGGATTCAGCTCTGGATGAAAATTTTGCAGATTAAATACAATAATTCCCTCTCATTCTGTCTTTTATTACTGAGTCAATATTATTGCAACATTGAACATTTTTGGAAGTGGAGCAGACTTTTTGGAAATTGATTTGAGTCCACTTCAACATCGTGATCGCATCAGATATTCCATAGAGACGGCTTTTCGCTGCGAAGCGCGAACAAATGTGGTGTTCGTATACTTCCGGCAGGATGATGGGACTTTTCATATACAGGGTGCCAATTCGGATATGTTGACCACTGATGTTGTATGTAGAGAATCGACAAACGTTCAGGAGACTGACAACCACGAGTGGCAGTAAAAAAAAAAGGGAAAAAAGTGACAACAAGTAGGAGTGGCACGAGCGTGCAAAAAGCGTAATATACGAGTAGCGACACGAGTTCGGAATAATGAAATTTCGTTTCGTGGGATAAACTGATTTTCGATGGGTCGCGATATAAACGCGTTGCATGGCATTCCGATTTCGCTGCTCTACCGACCCTTGTACAAAAGCGCGATTGCGGAATTAGCGTCCTGATTGTGTCGAACATTTTGGCGCGTTTAAAATGTATCAAGTTATTTCCTTCCCTTGATTTCCTGTGCTTCCGCCCTCAGGAGGGACGAATAGCTTAAGTGGATTAAATTTTTTTGCAGGTTCTATTTCAAAGCTACTTTTTTTACGGTATCTCACAAATTTTCACCCCAATGGCCACCTAACGCAATAATGGTTAATCCTATTAGGCAAAATGGAAAACTTGAACGAGACTTAATGGTAAAATCAGTCCTTTATTGGAAACTCGAAAGGATATATAATGTGGAATTTTAAATTAAATAATAAATATTATAATCCCGTGCAGAAATTGCCGCATTTAGTATTATTTAAAATAGGATTTTGAAGAAGCCATGGTCAGGATTTCTATTTTCAATAAGAATATTTTTATATAATTAGCTATTCACGGGGAAACCATATAGATAGTTCTCAAATTACTTGAAAATTTTGAAACTTTGAAAATTTTTTTTTAAATTCCTTAAAATCATTTGAAGTCTCCTGAGAAATCCTTTCACATGTTTTGATAACTGAAATTTCTTGAAAATTCTGAAATTTTGTTTTATTCTTCTAAAATACTTTGAATTTTTGAATATCATTAAAAGTCCCTTAGAATAATTACAAATATTTTAAAATAATTTAAAATCCTGAAACTATTTTGAATTTTTATGAAATTCCTTAAAAACTCTTTAAAATCACTTGAAATCTCTTAAAATTATTAAAAATTTTTTAAAACCACTTGAAATCTGTTAAAATCCTTTAGGAAATCTTGATGTCTTTGAAATCTTGTAAAATCTCTTGAAATCTGGTAAAATCTCTTGAAATCCCTTTAAATTACATAAAATCGCTTGAAATCCTTTAAGATGCCTTCAAATTTTAAAAATCTTGTGAAAATTCTAGAAAATCCTTGAATTCTTTGGAAATTTTTTTAAAATCCTCTAAAGTTCTTTAATATCATTTAAAATTTTTTGAAATAATTAACAACATTTTTTAATTACTTGAAAATCTAGAAACTCACTCGAATTCTCTTGCAATTCTTTACAAAGTGTATAATATCAGTTAAAGCCTATTTAAATTGCTTTAAATTTTTAAGTTAATTAAAATTACATAAAATCGTTTGAAATTCTTTTAAATTCTTTTAAATCGCTTAAATTTTCTTGAAATCCTTTAGGTAATCTTGATATATTTGAATTCTTGTAAAATTTCTTAAAATCCTTTTAAATTCCCTAGAATCACTTGAAATTCCTTAAAATCTCATTAAATTCCTTAAAATAACCTGAAATCTTTTGAAAGTCCTTTAAAATGTATTAATACCATTTAAAATCTCTTGTACGACTTAAAAAAAATTTAATTACTTAAAATCTTTAAACTCCCCTACTTTGAAATTCTATAACAATTCTTTAAAATTACTTGAAATCTATTTAAATTGGTTTAAATTCCTTTGAAATACTTTGGGAAATCTTTATATCATAATCTTCTACAATTTCTTAACTTTTCAATTAGTACTCTAAAATCTTGAAACTCTCGTGAACTATTTTTAAATTTTTAAAAAATTCCTTAAAACCACTAGTTTTGATATAATTACTGTCTCTTGTTTATAATAGGAATTTTGTTTTCAGAAAATGAAGTAGTTATCACAGATATTGCACAAAATGAATCCTTGTAAGGTCCTTCGCAGGTTTCCTGATGAGAACCACATTAAAGCTAGGGAAAACTGGCCAGAATACCTTCAGGATCCCATCCAAATTTCTGCACAGGATTAGTAAATTTAAGTGAAAGTTTAAATTAAAAGAAAGTTAAATAAATTAAAAGTAAACAAAAAAAATGTAAAACGATACCTTTGGGCCTCATGATTCGTGGATATATGGTGTTCCCTGTCGAATCAGTTGGAAATACGAGGGAATTATAATCTACGATGTCTGAAATGATAGAAGAAACAAATCATAATTTAATAAGTCAAGCAAAGATGAATTCACTCAAATGAAAAAGTAGTCCAAACAAAAATACTGAAAGTCACCATAAACCTTACTTTAATCCTTTTAGACGTTTAATCGAGTTATTGGAAACGGGCCAATTTTTAAAGCGTGGTGCATGCTTGGAAAGATAAGAAGAAAACGTGGAACTTATATTTACAAACGTGTTGCGAAACCAAGATGGAGAAAAAAAAAAGAGAGAGAGGTAGATGAAGAGAGGAGACGATTGTGTACAAATATCGAGCAATGAACCGGCGAATTCGGGAAAAGGAAATAAAGAAGGAAGTAGAGCGAATAGCTCAATAGATTTTCCGATACGATACATCGCGATGCGATGGAAGTTCCGTCTCTTGATGGTCGAGACGAGGCTTTTCTAACTTTCAAACTTTTGCCGCGAATCCAAACTGACGGAGATACTTGGATTTAACTTACTAAGAATAAGGCAAAAGCCATAAGAAGAAGCCAACATTCTGATGTAAGGCTCTTTCATAACCGTAAACTGCGAAAATCCGGTCTTTTCGAAGGTATAGATAAAATTTTTTTAACTTTTGCAATGGAAGTTTATTCATTTTGTTTTAAAAAAGCCTGACTTATTAGAAGATTGCAACCAGAGCTCATGGAAGGCTCTTCTACCCCTGAAAGGCTCTTCTGCCCCTTTTCACTTGAAATCAGAGCTCTTCTTTTTTGGAAGATGAAAAATAAACTCAAACATTTTCTCTATAGAATACAGGAAAATTTCTCATCGAAAATATACGAGTCGATTTCTGATCTTGAAAATTGTGAAATTGCTCTTACCGCTTTGTTCCGTCGCTCTTGGAGTTGGATGCGTTGTATGTCCGACAAAGCTAACGTCTGTGTTAAGCAGCAGAAGAGAAGAGGAAGCAGAAACAGTTAATACGATGTGTAAAATGTTAGTAGAGAAAATTTTGTTATATTCTATAGTACTACCAAAACGCAGAAACTCAAGATATCACAAACAATAATTTAAAATTAAAAAACTTTACCAAGTGTTTTAATAGTAAAAATGTTGCTGTGCACGCCTTCGCCAAGAGCATTCTTTCCAAACACTTGAAACTCGTAGGCAGTACCAGGTGTTAAATTGCTTATTGGCATAGACGTACTGCCAGACGGTGTCACTGGTATCGTAGTCCACTCCACAGTATTAGCTTCCCTGTACCTAAATACAACACAAATTTCATTAATTACATGTTCATTGTTCACTCCCCTTTTTTAACCCTTTTACCAATCCTCTTTCCCCTTTTTCAAATCCATTTCCCCCTTTTCCACTTTTCAAAATCAAACCACACTGATAATTGTTTGTAAATACTTCTTTGATGAAGAATAGTTTTACCAAACAGTGTAGTCTTGTTTGTAATCAGGTCCTCCCGAGTATCCTGGAGACCACGACAAATTGACTGAGAATTCACTTGCGGTGCCGGTAATATTGAACGGAGCATGAGGCTGGGTTCCTTCAATTATCAGCTGTGTGGATGCAGTGATAGTCGCCACTTCATTTGATGCAACGCATTGATAGTACCCAAAGTCCTGACGTCGGAGACTCTCAATAGTTAAATTACCACCGACGATTTTTGCCCGATTTCGTTGGATTCCAGTTCCATCCTTCTAAAATAATAAATAAAAAAAAGGTTTTAACTCTCTTCAGAACTGGTCTTCGACATTAAAGGTCACTAAAGGTTACTGAACACTAAAGACTTTTTAAGCTCGATATCTTACTCTCTGCCACGTAATCGAGGGTTTTTGTGTACCCTCTCCTTCTTGAGCATCGCAGTGCATTTCCACTGTTTCTCCGACCTTCTTCTGGTACGTTGGTTCGGGTTCAATAGTGAAGACTGGTGGATTTCGTACAAGGACTTCCATTGGTCCTGAACTACCCTGCGTGCCTTGAGCATTGTAAGGTGTACAAGTGTATTTTCCCTGGTGGTTCTCGTTGACTCTAGTAAACAACAGGGAACCATTGTTCATAACTACGATATCCTTAGTTTGATACGGTTCTAATAGCCTCTTGTCCTTGGTCCAAGTCACATATTGTACAGGGGGATTGGCCTTCACGTAGCACTGGACGACCCCTCCCAAACGAAAAGGTAGGTACTGGACGGTCGGTGTGAACGTAACTTTAGCTGGATCTGAAAATAAACAAAAATACATTTTTATCAATATTTAAATATTGAATATTTTGACTAAGTAATGTTACTTCAAATCTGAAATAAAACAGTTGAGTCTTAATCTTAAGCAATCTTAAAAGCTACGTACATTCAACATTTAAATAAGCACTAGCTGCCTGGGGTTCTCCAATTCCATTGGTAACCTCACACAGGTATTGTCCAGAGTCTTCTGCACTGACAGGGTTGATCACAAGACTACCGTCCATCCGGACAGAGGCTCTGGTATCCAAGGCCGATACTTCCGTTACCAATGCACCTTCTCGAAACCATCGAACTGTTACGTTACCCGGTAGAGCCTTCGCTTCACAGGAAAACTGAACCTTTTCACCTTCCAGCTTCGTTTGATTCGTCGGGGGAACCATGATGACAGCACCACCTGAAACATTGATATTCCACGTTATTTAAAGCCATTCCTGGAACCTTTTTTCTATAAATATCGAACTATATTTATTTTTAATGTATTCATCAGATCTCTTATTCCCCTGGAGAAATTGCCCCATTTAGAATTATTTACACTGGGGTTTTGACGAATCGGGATTTCTATTTTGAAGAAAAATATTTTTATATAATTAGGCATTTATGGGGAAACGATATAGTAGTAATATCTCATTAATACCAATTTTATATTGGTATTCATACCTTAAAATAATTTAATAAAAATGACATATTGTTGATAATGAAACAGGGCATTGCAGAGTTTACCACGTCAAAACCAAACATAGGGTAAAAATAGGGAATTCCCAACAATTGAAACCGCTACATCGTAGAATGGGATATAAAATTTGTTGGACCAAGGGCAAACGGATCCTGACAATGTAAAAATTACAAATTTAAAAATATTTTTTGATATTATGTTAGCAGAGGAAATACTTGAAATAAATTTACAAAATTAAGTTAAAAAAAAAATTTTAAGGGATGAAAAGTCATGTACTCCTTCCAATAAATTATTTATGAATAAATTGTTCATTAAATAAATTAAAATTATTCATTAATACGACAGCACCCATCGGAATATAATCGAATCAAGTGCTGCTTAACTTCGGCGAACGAATGAGAAACCTTAAACTATTCCATGTATCCAACTGGACACGAAGGGAACTTACATGGGTTCTATATTATATCATCGGTTTACAAGTGAAATTCACGAAGTCAAAAATTTCCATTTTAGAGTTTAGTTTAGAAACTAAACTAAAAAAATCTTCAATTTGTAGTTTTTTCAAGACATCAAATTAAAAATTTCTAAATTTAAAAAACATATTATTTTCTTTAGTTTCAAAAATTTTAAAGGCCGTAGCTGGATAAGCATGGGTGGCCTGCCTTGGAAGATATTTGGTTCATATTTGGGTGGTAAGTTTCTCTTATTATAAGACTAATATTTACCCCAAGTGCCAACTTCTAAAAAAATTTTTTACACAAGTTATACATTTTTTTTTGAAAAATTAAAAATTTAAATTTTCTCGAAAACGGCTTAACCGATTTTGATGGCTTAAATATATATTATACAAGGTATCAGAGCAGTTCTAAAAAAAATCAAGAGACAATACTGGCAATTACAAGGAGGGGAAAAAAATTTTTGAAGTTTTGAAAAAATAAAATTTCAAGGAAAACGTTTTGGTACCAACGTCATCTTTTTCCTATAAAACACTCATGCCCTTAGTACCTCTGAATTATATATATATATATAATAATATATATATATATATATATTATATATATGTTTGTCTACTGGTAGTTTCCATGACTTTTACATATATCCAGGAGTTGATTCCACGACATCTGGTACATTCCACGACGGTCGTGGAAAACGTTTACATTTAAGGGTCGATTCAACGACTCGCGGAAAGCACCATTGGATATACGATGGTACTTACCACGACTGCAAAAATTTTATTTATCAATGTGTTTTCCACTACTTGCCGCGCCTACTTTAAGAAACGCCCATGTCGTGGAAAGAACCTTTTTATATATTTTCAAAAAGAACGCCGAACTTGGATGGGCGTTTTTTTGTAATAATGAACATTATTAAAATATTATCCAAAAATATGATAAAGATTTTAACAATACAGTAAGAAAAAAATTTAAGTTTTAATAATAAATATACTCGTATATATACATTATTAATATTACTTTTTTAAAATTCTGCCAACATGCGTAAAAAATGCACATGTAGAAACCACGAATAAGAATGGGATTTGCGTGGGAAAAGCGTGGCAAAAGCATGGCTCGTGTCCGTTTCCCATTCTTATTCCACGCTAAAACAAATTAATATCTAACACTCAGAGACGACCGAAAACATGACCAGGGTGTACCCGGATGCATCGAATTGTGCACCAGGCAGATAGAAAAACAATCTAAAATTATGAACCGCTGACCGGAGTGCACCAGGTCGCGCACCAGGTTATTAGAATAACAATCTTCGAGAATTTCTTTACAATTCCAAGTTTTCGCGGAACAAAAAAACTTCAAACGGTGACCCGA
>JAUEJJ010000004.1:8668273-8680610 GCA_032164275.1 Synergus coniferae
GAATTTTTATGGGAGAGCATCGAGAAAATAACATTATTAAAAATTATATTTATACAGAATTATTAAAATAATTTATACTATTTTTAAGAAAAAAAAATGTTTATATTCATTATATATCTATATATGTATATAATATTATATTATGAAAATTTGGACAGTTTTTGAAATTAATATTATGTAACTGTTATTAGTATAAATTTTTTTAAAAATATAAATTAAATAATATGGAAAAAAATGATGAAATATAATATTTAAGAGGAAATTATACGCGCGCGCGATAGTGCGCGTTCGCTCTCGTAATACAAAATTCTTCACCATGCACACTGAACATGCACCCTTTTCAAATCTACTATATATAACAATTATTACGAGTACATCTACTGCATCTACTTGTTGAGTCTAGGAAGCAGCTAAACGTCGAAAGCATAGCAATTTGAAATAAATAAATCGTTAAGAATGCATGCAAGGCACCAGATATTAGAGAGACAGAGTCATGATTTCTATTATTTCTGAAATCTCCACGACAAACTGAGAGGAAGGTGCACCATGTTCCGAATGAGATGACTTTCTCAAGGCCGTGGTGGATTGCTTCATTTATTCCGCTCAGTCTGATCCCTATTCTGGACCGACACCCCATTTCACGAGAAAAGCGTCAAACTGAATTCAGCCCCCTCTAACTGATTGATTAATCGACTCTGTTGCATCCACTATGGCCCCAGAAGTTCTCTCTCAGCAGTGCGATGACCTCATGGCCAAAAATACTTGAGGTTCGAGATTATTTTGATATATATATATATGAAAAGTGAACCGCGATATCATGATGCATTCATGAGGGTGCATTCATGAGGATTAAAAGTCTCGAGGTATGAATCGATTGTTAGTAAGACTGATATGATTGTGAGTAGTTAATCTTTAAACTTTAAACATTATCGAACGTGCTCTGCCCTCTCCAGTCCGGATTGCGAGAAACAATGAATGAAAGATCATAATGCGTCGACGAAGCTACAAACTTCACAGACTTTACACGACTTTCAAGTGATACAGCGCGTCACGTTCGCCGACAGCTTGACAAGCATCTTAAGCTCGAAATCATCGAAATCATAATGAAATATAAAAACACGTAACACACAACGATTCTTGACAGTCACTTTAGCGATGCTTCGAACAACGTAACTTATTTCAGGGGCTCACGTTCCGCACTGCTTTCTGATACCAGCTACTTTTTTCCAATTTTTTATCAATTGCATAGATAATTCAATAATAATTCAATAGTTATTAAATAATAATTCAATAATAATTCAATAATTGTTCAACGACAATTCAACGATAATTCCTCTTTCGTCCTGAGTCTGATTTGCATTTTTATAAACGAGAAGTTGATACTTCCTCCGGTAAAAGAAATAAAACTCGAGGTTTACCCAACATCCTGTTTGGTCCAGATATGAAATTTAATACAAAGCACTCGTCGCCAGATCGTGAGCGAGGCAAGGCAGAATACCGAGAGAGTAATATGATCATCGAAGCCACCTGTTAGAGACACTTGATTTTTAAAAGTATTTGCAGACTCTACTTTGAGAATATTTTCATTGAACGCTCTTCTTGTTCTCACAAGATGCCCGTCAGAAGGAAATTCTTGTTCGTGGCTTAACCTCCGGAAACCCCATGAGATCAAAATCGCGCTCGACGCACGCTTATAACGTTCACATATATATATATATATATATATATATGAGAAACGATACACAAGATTATCCTCAAACACAATAGACGGAAATCCTTCCTTCTGAACGACAAGTTAATAATGTTAAAAAGGAAGAGTCAAGCTGACAGATATTGTGAATGGACGGAGATTTAACATCAACAGTGAATTTAGGTTTTGAGCTAAATCCAAACGAAGCAATAAAGAAAGACGAAAGAATGTTTATTTGAAGTGTCGATCAAATCTTAAAGGGTAGTAATAAATTTCCTTTCAATTTCGAATTTATACTTATGATATTCTTTATATTTATGATTGTGAGAAGAATTTATTTGTTATTTCTTTGATAGATCTTATTTTCATTTATCAAGAGAATTGATTTTCATACGCGATGTTTATGAAGGATTTCAGTTTTTTTGCACTCTACCTTTTTATGCAATTATGTGAAGACGCTCGCGTCGAGTTCGACGGAGGTAAAAATGTTGGGAATATGAAACTCCGTGGATTTTTATTGACGCGTGAAGCGCGGAATTTTCCTTTATATTTTTCTCGATGATCCGAGACGTTTCATGGAAGATTTCAATCGAGAGAAGAACATTATTTAAAGTGGAATATAATCAGTTGTATACATTGAGAATACTCTGGATGAATGTTTAATGCATATGGCAATACAGCTGAAAGAAATTCAGGCGAAATTACTATATTTTTTGAATGCCAAAACCTGAGAAGCTTCTCTCTGAAATTGAATCAGTGGAAGTTTACTGATTTTCAGTGATTTTCTTTTCCAGTTTTCATTTAGTAAAAATCCACTGAGATTCAGCGAAAAGTTACTAAAATTTTCAGTAAACGTCACTACAATAAATAACTGAAAATATGAGCGACTGAGAATTCACTGAGAATCAGTGAAAAGTTACTGAAATTTTCAGTAATCGTCACTAAACTACTGAAAACTTTCAGCAACTTTTCACTAATTTTCAGTAGATTTTTTACTGAAAAAAAACTTGATGTTGTTTTCGACGTCAAAAATCATATTGACAATTACGTCAAAAACTAAGTAAAGGGAAGTCAAAATTGATGGCAAAAATGATGTCAAAAACGATGTTAAAAAAACATCAAAAATCTGGTAACTGTTTCACGTAATTTTTGTCGTTACTTTAATGTCATTTTTTAGGCTGATTTGATGTTATTTTTGTCGTCGTTTTGACGCCAAAAACCACGTTAAAAACGACGTAAAAAATGATGTAAAAAGAAACGTTAAAAACGACGTTAAAAACGACGTAAACAGTGACGTCAAAAGCGCGCGACCTAAAAGACGTCAAAAACTGAGATACTTATTAAAAACGTTTTTGATGTCTTTTGTGCTGTTGTTTTTGACGTCAAAAATCTCGTTAAAAACGACATAAACAGTGACGTCAAAAGCGACCTAAAAACGTCAAAAACTGGGATAGTTATTAACAGCGTTTTGGACGTCATTTGTTCCGTCGTTTTTGGCGTAATTTGATGTGTAAAACGTCGAAAATTGGAAACGTTTTTGACGTCATTTTTGTCATCATTTTGACGTCCTTTTTACATTTTTTTACGTAATTTTTGCCATTGTTTTGCCGTTCTTTTTATGTCGTTCTGAACCATATTTTTAAGTCATTTTCGGTGTTGCTTACGACGTTAAAAACAACTGTGGAAACGACGTAAAAAATAACGTAAAAAATAACGTCAAAAACGACGTAAAAAAAGGACGTTTGTCACGACAAAAAATGACAAAATGACGTCAAAAACGTCAAAAATTGAGATAATTATTAACGTCCTTTTTGAACGCGTTATTTGACGTCTAAAACAACTTCAAAAATTGAGAAAGCTTTTGACATAATTTTTGTAATCGTTTTCACGTCCCTTTTCCGTTTTTTTGACGTTAAATTTAATCAAAAGCGATGTCACGATGACGTAATAAACGACGTATAAAACGTCAAAAATTGGGTATATTTGCCGTTAATTTGCTGTCGTTATGACGTATTTTATACGTCGTTTTTGACGTCAAAAACAACGTAAAAAAGGACATCAAAAACGTCAAAGATTTGGAGTTTTTGAGGTTAAAGACCACGACAAAAATGACGTCAAAATTACGTCAAAAACGACTTAAAACAAGGACGTCATAAACAACTACAAAAATGACATCAAGGAAGGATTTTTATATCCTTTTTTACATCGTTTTTGACGTCATTTTCGGCGCGTTTTTTGACATCGAAAACAATATCAAATTTTTCAATAGAACTGATTCAAGTTCAAGAATTGGCTTTCCATTCTAGATGATAATGAAACCTATCATTTCCCAAAGAGAAGCTTTTATATAGTTTGTTAGAATCGCAAGGTAATTTTTTCCTACAGAGGAAAATACATTTGAGTAATTAGAAGCTTAGAACTTGAATTAAGTAAACTTGCATAGATACTTAAAACACCTAACAATGTGTGTATTTATATACCCTAGCCAAAGCTTCGGATTGAAATTCATTACGAATCAATCAAAATCATTCGGGAATTTGTATCCGAACCAAACAGTTTCATTCCGATCTAATCCGAATAAAGTTTTCCATTCAAATCAATCCAAGGCCTATTAAAAATCTATGTGAACCTTTAATCCTAATGAATTCGGTCAGTCCGAATTAATCATAATTAATCCGAACTTTCAACCCGAATGATTCAGATTCATTCGGATTGAATATTCGGATTAATTCTGATTAATTTGGATTGACTGGATTCATTCGGATTAAAGATTCTGATTGACTTTGAATGCGCGTCGGATTAATTCGGATTGAAACCTTCCTTTGGATTAGATCGGAATGAAACTGTTTGGTTCGGATACAAATTCCGGAATGATTCGGAAAATTTCGGATTCGCTCGGAATGAATTTTAATCCGAAGCTTTCGCTAAGGTAGGTATATAAAGGACTCTTAGGAGATTTGTCAAGACGCTTTGTAAAGCAAGCAGAGAGTTATTTAGAAGAGAGTTTCTGAAATCTATATTAAATTACCAGCCCCGTTGGTGAAAGTTTAATGCGGTACCAATATTTCCAAGAACCTCATTAAGTTTTCAAAGTGTCTCGAAAGCATTGTAATTACACGCTGTACTCCAGTTCGATCTAAGATCAATAGAACTGATTTACATTAAGAGATAAGTACCGAGAATCAAGAGATTCGAGAGATTTCCGGAGACAATGAGCCTTGCGATTCTTACCAAGAATTCGTCGATCGATTCGTTCGGTCTTCTCCAAAGAATAAATTTATTACGGATGTTCTCGGGTAACGCGGCCGTTGCTGGTACCAGGAGTGTGCCCTTAACGAACGGGGCCCCTTTCTTTAACTCACGGATAGAGAGCAGAGAGGGAGATGTCCGATATCGTACCGTGTCGCCTACCTTCTTCTCCCACTGGAGAACGTACGGCACTGCATGCTGCTCAGGGAACTCTACATGACAGTTGAACACCACACTCTCACCCAAAATTGCCGTTATGTGTTGTGCGTCCTGATGACAGAGACCTGCAATTTAAAAAAAAAAAAACATCTTTTTAAATCGAAATATTACCTTTTCTCAAAATAATCTGCAAAAACCACATCATTTATGCATTTTCAACAGATTTACAGGTAAATGGTAAATTATGACGTTATTATTTACCGATCAGTCTAAAGTCTAAACATATTTTCTCTGGCTTCTTATTTTTGAACTACAGAAGATATCTCGCTGAAATTTTGGAAATGACAGAAAATGTATCGGTGCATGGCGAACTTTTCATTAGGGTTTGTATTTTTTTTAAATACTGCGATTTTAAGTAATTTTTAACATTTTAATGTAAGCGGGAACAGGGCTTTAGTGCCCTGGATAATAAAGAAACGAAGGCACTAAGACCCTGTCTCCGCTTACATTAATGTGAAAAAAGGGGAAAATGTGGACGAAACAAGGATTATAGAGGATTTAGAGAAAAATAGAAGAAAATAGGGGGTTTCAAGATTCGAGTAATTTAAAAATTTTAAGTATTTAAAGGAATTTCAAATTGTAATGAAGAATTTTTAATGATTTCTTTAAAGATTACTAGTGATTTTATGGAACTTAATAGGTTTTCAAGAAATTTCTAGTGATTCAGGGAATTTAAAAGGATTTTAAGAAATGTACAAGATTTTAAAGATATCAAGATTTCCCTAAGGATTTCAAGAGAATTTGAAATAATTTGAAAACATTTCAAGTGATTTTAAAGCTAAGTTTCAAGACTTTAAAGTAATTTTACGTTTTTGTTAATTTTTTACGGGATTTTAAACGATATTAGAGAATTTTAAAAAAGATTTTCAAAGATTTTAAGTGATTTTAAGGAATTCAATGGGATTTCAAAGAATTCCAAGTGATTCTAGGTGATGTAAAAGGTTCTAAAGAAATTTTACGAGATTTAAAGGATATTAAGATTTCCCAAAGGATTTCAAGAGAATTTATAATCGACTTAAATAAATATTTCAAGTGACTTTATGTGATTTTAATTAATTTAAAGCGATTTTAATAGGCTTCAAGTGATGTTAAGGAATTTTAAAAGAATTTTTAAAGAATTCAAATGAGTTTCAAGATTTTCAATTAATTAAAAAGTTTTGTTACGCATTTCAAGCGAACTTTTAAGGACGTTTTTAAAACGTTCTAAAGACGTTTTTAAGACGTAAATGTTTAAAAAACGTTTTTAGAACTTCGAAGATTTTTGAATCCAAAAAAACGTTCTAAGTCAGGTCAAAAAACGATTAAAAAACGTCCAATGTTCCAAATACGTCCTAAAAACGTCTTTGGCGAGTATGTTTTTAGAACGTTATTTGGCCTGATTTAGGACGTTTTTAGGACGTCCTCTAAACGTGTTGAGACATTTTTGCCCGCCGGGAATTTAAAAGATTTAAAGAATTTTAAATGATTTTAAAAGAAATCCAAAGAATTAAAACATTTTCAAGAGCTTTCACAAGATTAAAAAAATTTCAAGACATCTTAAAAGATTTTAAGATATTTTATAGAATTTAAAATAATTTCATGTCATTTTAGGGAATTTAAAGGGATTTCAAGAGATTTAATAAGATTTCAAAGACATCGAGAGAATGGGGAGATTTTAAGTGGTTTAAAAAATGAAAGCGATTTCGATTTTTAAAGACCTTTTAAGGATTAAAAAAAATTCAAAATAGTTTCAGGATTGTCAATTATTGAAAAATATATTGGTAAACATTTTAAGAGGTTTTTAATGATATTAATGTAATTTTAAAGGATTGTAAAAAAATATAAAAAATTTCAGATTTTTTAAGAAATTTCAGAGTTATCAAAACATGTAAAAGCATTTCAAGAGATTTCGAGTGATTTTACGGAATTTAAAAAAAATTCAAAAAAGTTTCACGATTTTGAAGTAATTTGAAAACAAAAAATATTTTTGAATTCCTTAAAATCTGTTAAATCTCTAAAATAGGACGTTAGGAAAATTCAAGTGATTCTAGGGAATTTAAAAGGGTTTTAAAAAATTGTACAAGATTTCAAAGATATCAAGCTTTCCCAAATGACTTCAAGAGAATTTAAACTGATTAAAAAAATTTTTAAATGATTTAAAAGAATTTAAAAATATTTTAAGAAATTTTACAAGATTTCAAGGATTTAAAGAGAATTTAAATCGATTCAAATAGACTTCAAGTAATTTTGAGGAATTTTAAAAGTATTTCAAAGGAACTTAGGGGAGTTTTTAATGTATGGTAAGCGGGAACAGGGTTTTAGTGTCCTGGCTAATAATGAAACAAGGCACTAAAGACTTATCTCCGCTTACATTAAAATGTAAAAAAAAGGGGAAAAAGTGGATAAAACCCCCAAATGTAAGGATTATACGAAATTTTAAGAAAAATAGGGGAAAATACGAGAAAATACGGGAAAATGGAAAATATTCTCCTTTTTTCTGAGAAAAAAAGGAGAAAAGAGAAATGACCGTAACCCCTAATAATTTCCTATGATTTTGAACCTAAAGGTCAGAAAATGTAATAATCTAAATGAAACTTCTCATGCAGGCAAGATCTTTAAGGTTGTTGTTTCTCGACCTATCCTAACGCTTAATCTTGATAAAGTATCTGAAAATTAATAAAGCAATAGAGGAGGGTGGAAAAGAGTCGAAGATTAGAGGAGCACATGATCATGTATCTTCCAATAGTCTTCTCTAGCTGATACTTAAGCCCAAAGACATTAGAGGCATTAAAGATAAATCAATGCCCGTCCACACCGCACCGTCTGGTATGGTGCTTGTAACAACGCAGGGAGTCTAACGCGTACCAACACTAGTCTCTTGATATCCTCCACAATATTGCATTAGTTCGTCGAAGTTTACTGCCTTCAGTAACCGTGAGTGATACCGGCTGTTGCTACCATTCTCCACACCAAAAGCAGTCTCTCCCACCTCTCTGTATTTTGGTTTCCAATAATAATCTACGACTTCCGTTGTTGCGACCAATCCGATGCTTTGATCAATGCCATTAACCCGCTGACAGCACTGCTTTCAGCTTTGAAAGCGAACGGAAGATCACTTCCAATCAGTTTGTCTCTGATTATTCAAAAGCTCTGCTTATCAAAAATCCTATATGGTAAAGGGCCCAGACCAATTAAGGTGATTTTTAAAATAACTAGTGAAACAACACGCGGGCTACGCGCGCGATTATTGTTTCTTGATCCTTTTTACAACTTCAAATCATTCAAAAGCCAATTAGATTTGAAACAATAATTTGAAATAATATGCGACATTTTGGGACATTTTGTTACACCACTTTTTTAAAGAGAAATTTCAAGACGTTTTAAAGAATTTTAAGGTATTTCGACGATTTTCAAGTGAGTTTTACGAAATTCAAAAAATTTTAAGAGATTTCAACAGAATTTAAACGATTGCGAAGATTTTCGTGAAATTTTAAGGGATTTCAAAGGTTTTTTAAAAGTTTTAAGGGATTTTAAATGACTTAGAGGAATTTCGAGTAAATTTAAGATACTTTAAAAATTTTCTATGAATTATAAGGGATTTTGAGGAATTGTACATTTTTTGAAATTTTGAAGAATTTTAGAATGTTTTTAAATATTTTAACAGATTTCAACAATAATTTCGAAGATTTTTTTATCTTTTTCTCGTTTGTTTTTGTAATACGACTTATCTTATATAAAAAAATAAATAGCTTCGCGAAAAATCCAATTTATAAATCCAATTTATGATACTTTATTTAGCAATTCGTAGATATCGATTCTCAACCTATAGTGATTCTAGACTATAGTGATTGTCTCTCGACTATCGAATGTAATTGCATGCGATCGGAAGAGAAATTGGAGAGAATTAAAAAAAAAGCTCGTGTTCTCCATTCTATTTTATTTTTTCGAGTATAAAATTACAGACATTAATTTGTTTCTATAGTCAGGTGCCTTTATTGCATTCTCGCTCAATTAAAATTTAAACTATGATGAAAATAAAGCTCCATCTTTAACGAGATTAAGAAATATACTGATCTAATTGAAAATACACAGTACAGATGAGAGAAGTCGGTCCGCAGCTATGGAGGAAGAAGGAAGTTAAGTTTGTTAACTGTTTTGATGAATATAAGAGAGACAAGTTGGAAATTCGGCAACAAAGTTTCCACTAGATACGACCTATTAATGAATCACACCACATGTGGCTGTCGTGTTAAGCTACGAATTAGGCAAACAGCCGCGCAGCTGATTTGAGGCAACTTCGAGTTTTTATTTTCGCGTCCATTAGGTTTTCCTGATGCAAGATATAGAAATTTGGAGGTGGAAAGAGATCGAAATTTGGAGATAGAAAGAGATAGAACTTTTTTATCTCTTCCAAGTATCCATTTTGCATCCTCAAAACGCTATCTCTCTATCCACCATTGTATCTCCGTGTCTGGTGATATCTATCTCTTCCTATCCCTCAGTCTCTCCCTGTGTCTGGTAATACCTATCCCTTCCTATCCACTACATTATCTTTTCATCCGCTCTTCTCTATCTCATAGATGTATTTTATTTATTAATTTAAGAATAAATTGAGAGAATTTATATGGTTAAGGTCAAACTTCCAATATGCCCTTAATTAGTTCCAAATAACTTCTTTTTTAAAACGAAATAATTGAACCGAAATGAGATAAACAAGGATGAATTTGAATAGAAACGAGTTAAGCTGAGACAGAGAAGAAGACATTCAAAAAGATAGGTTTAGAAATAGGCTGGGATAGAAATCCAGTGATTGAAACAGATAGGAATAAACTTCGATTAACAAGGAGATAGAAAGAAATAGATGAAGATAGAGAGAGAATTGAAAGGAATAGAAAAATGGGTATTAAAAGAGATAGGAGCGAATATTGATTGACAAGGAGATATAAAGGTATATGGTAGACGAGAACAAGCGAAAGATAGGAAGGAATAGAGACGTGGGGATTGACAGAGATAGGAGTGAATAGAAATTGAAAATTGAAAAGGAGATAGAAAGAGATAGAGAAGTGAGGATTAAAAGAGATAGGAGCAATTCTAATTCAGATGGATACAGAAATAGATAAACTGGAATAGACAAGAGATAGATAGAGATAGAGAAATGCGGATTGAAAGAGATGGGCGTGAATGTAGATTGAAATGGAGATAGAAAAGGATAGAGAACTAGAGATTGAAAAGCGAATTGAAATTGACAAGGAGATAGAAAGGAATAGACAGGTATATATAGATAGAAAGAGATAGACGGGGATGGACAAGAGATAGAAAGAGATAGAGAAATGGGGATTGAAAGAGATAGGCGTTGATGTGGATTGAGATGGAGATAGAAAGATAGGCAGAAATAGACAAGAGTTAGAAAGGGCCAGGGAACTGGAGATTGAAAGAGATAGAAGCGAATTGAAATTGACAAGGAGATAGAAAGGGATAAACAGGTATATATAAAGATAGAAAGGGATAGAAAGGTATATATAGAGATAGAAAGAGATAGAGAAGTGGGGATTGAAAGAGATAGGAGAGAACTGTAATTGAAAAGAAGATAGAAAGAGATAGAGAAATGGGGATTGAAAGAGATAGGCGTTGATGTGGATTCAGATGGAGATAGAAAGACATAGACAGAGATAGTCAAGAGATAGAAAGGAATAGTAAAGAGTAGATTCAAAGATATATGTATGGATGTGGATTGATATGGAGATAGAAAGAGATAGGCGATGATAGGCGGGAGATAGAAAGGAATAAATAATCTGTATCATTTTCTATCTTAGAGATAAAAGAAGATAGAAAGGGATAGGATTTATATTTCTTTACTTCCAGCAGGGTTCATGCGTTCGAGGAAAACCAAGGACATTAAAAAGCTCAGAGGCAGTTTAGAATTGTTCAAGGCCGTTCAAAGAAATTCTGAGAAGAGAAGACGACGCTATATTGGCAAGTGGCAATGATTACGAGGAGTAATCTGAAGAAGTCTCGGAAAATTGTCGGCTCTTAGGACTTGCTTCCCTTCCAGGACAATCGCCCAGTCTTTCTGCTGCTATTTGCATTCACTTCGTAATGCACTTACATTTCTAGTGAGCATTATCACCGGGACTTGAAGTGAATTGTTATGCTACCGATGAAGCAACGACGGAAAAGCTTTTTCCATCGTCTGCGACATGAGCGTCACACCACAATAATTGAGATTGTTGCTTTGGCAGTTTTCCCGAGAAAGAGATTTTCAGCTTTTCAGGCAGTTTACTTAGTTCAGTTAAAAATAATTCTGCTTTCCATGCAGAAATTTGAATGGGGTCCTAATGGGGTCTTCGCTAGTTTTCCTAGATTTAATTTGATCCTAATAAGGAAAACTAGATATTTGATTACTTAACTAGTTAATTTCCGAGAGAAAAAAATCCTATTATAAAAAAGAGGTAATAGTAATTATATCGAATCAAGTAGTGTTTAGGAATTTTTGAAGAAATTCAAAATAATTTACGGGAGTTTCAATATTTTAGAATAATTTGAAAGTTTTAAGTATTTTAAGGAATTTTAAATTATATTAAAAAATTTTCAAGAATTTTCAAAATATTTTAGATGATTTTAAGGAATTTAAGGGGATTTAAAGAAATTTCAAGTGATTTTAAAGAATTCTTGAAGAATCACAAAGGAATTTAGAGGGGTTTCCAAATTTTTAAATATTTAAACCTGTTCCTAATGTTTTTTAATGGATTTTAAATGATAAAGAATTTTTTAGAATTTTCAAAAGACTTAAAGTGATGTTAAAGAATTTAATCAGATTAAAAAAAATTTTAAGTAACAGGATTTTGAGAGATTGTACAAGATGTCAAGGATATGAAGATTTCCCAAAGGATTTGAAGAGAATTTATTGAAATCTCTTGAAATTCCAAGAAACATCTTTAAATTCCTTAAAATTCCCTGACAACATTTAAAACCGTATAAAATCTCTTAAAATGCCAGAAATTCTATTATTAATTCTATATTACTTAAACTATTTGTTGTATTGGTGCCAAACTCTGCAAAGATCATCATTTTAGTACCTCATAACAAGTTCCATAGTAAAAATTACATTAAATTATCATAACTTGGAGTAAAAAAATATTCTGTGCCCAAAAAGTGGCTTTAAGAGATGTCCACAAATGTCTGAAGTATATTTTGGAGCCA
>JAUEJJ010000004.1:8680710-8691289 GCA_032164275.1 Synergus coniferae
CCACCATCCCAGCCTCGCTCGCCGTGAAGGAAAAGAATCGCTCCCCATGAATAGTGCCACGCGAATAAGTATTTTTTCTGCAATAAAAACCTTTAAATCTAACCATCTCGTTCGAGGCACTACTCATGGGGTCGGATATCAAATTCCCGAGTGGTTCAGAATGGGGGTAGCGCTCGAGTGAGCTCGATCGTAAAAGTAGGGGAGCGGCACTACTCATAGAGGCACTACTCATAGCTTTGACTGTATATGTTGGCAGATTTTATGGAAAATTCGCAGGACCAGATTGCAAACTAACATCAATTACATCAAAGACCCAAAAATGGACTGAAACCTCGCAAAATTGTAAGAGCATCGAACAATGCTGCATGCTCTTCCCTTTCATCTTTACCTCTCAATATTTCACTATCCTTGTTCATATTGATCTATGTTTCCGTCAGGTTCTACTCGAACCACAATTTCATCAAATTATCTGTTATAATTGACATTCTAACCACAGAAACAGCACCATTGTCGTCCTATTAGCATTATTAGCGTCGCTGCGATAATATTATCAATATTGTGATAACGCTTTCAGCCTTTCGACCTAGTCGATTTCACAATAATTCGATCGAATCTCGCTGCATTTCCCAGTCTCGTTACGGGAATCAGTGTATCCGTAAATACCAATATCGAAATCAGTTACCTCCTGCGTTGATTTACGGATAAAGTTTATTACAGAAGCGCCGATGCACTCGGGTCTCTATTCGAGATTTACAATCCAAATTTAAATCACTGCTATAATCACCCGACATTTGTAGTTTATTTTGAATCCCCAGCTCGAAGGAAATTTTCTATTGATTATGTTACAACAAAATAATGTAATACTTCATTATAATATATGAAATTGTGTGAAGGGAGATGCTGATTCAAGGAAAGTTAAATTTGCCAAAAAGTGGACGAATCCGAAGAAATGGAAATTTTTTATTCATGATTTCACAACAGAAGAAAAGCGTCGAACCATTCTTATTTGGACAACTTGATCGCGATCGTCTCTGACGGCTCGGTTCTATTTATTATCGTTGTTTTTTTGTTTGTTTGGATTATTTTGTCGAGTGTTGCCTTCTGACTTTATATTGGCATTAGAATTTAATAATAATAATAATAATAATAATTTCTATGAAGAAAAGAAGAAACATGACTGCAATAAATTATCGCCCTTTTTGATTCTGACGTATATAAGAGCCAGTTGACTTCGTACGAAATCCAAGAATAGATTGAAAATAGGAAAAGTTGAAGTTGGTTGAAGGTTTTTCCTTCTGCATGCAACAAAAAGGTCACGAGCCCTTCGTTCCTGATGCATTTTTATTGAGTATTGCATATGTAAGTCTTTCGCGTTTCCTCCGGTTGCGAGGAATCGATGTTTCTTCGGTTCTCGAAAATGTCACGGGTTCAATTTGCCTGCTGGGCTCCCGCACTAGTACATACATCATCTTTTATAGTCTCTGTTACAGTCACTTTTATTGACCCATAAAATCGTAACCCACTAATCAGAGGTCCTAGAATTGTCCGGAAGCATGGGTAACTTTACTCAGACATGAAATAATAAGACATTAAATTTGTTGTTTACAGCCTCATGTTTCCTTAATTACAGCTAGAATGAGAATTTAATGCTTGACAGACCGAAATATTTAATTGTCCTGTGACAAGCATTAAATAACTGATTTACGCATTAAATAACTGAATACATTGCTCATGTGAAATTTAAAATACATATTATGACAAAGAGTTTCGAGAAAACCGTATGCAACTGTACTCGGGACATAGTGATCGGTTCACGGCATTCATTATATAACATCGTCTTCATGATGTTATTTACCGAAGAATGGTATGCCGCTCACCATCTGGAACGACTGCTGCAAACGAGGAAGAGAGCGAAGAATTCATCCTTATTTTTAACCATCTATCCTTACAGTCTATAATTTAATACCACATTAATTTTTTCATTTGTGATAGTTATCTAAACTAACTCTCAAATGATCGTATTTACTAGTGCAAACATTTGGATGGAGTCCTGATGGGGTCCTGGGTAGTTTTCCCTAGTTTTAAGGTGGCCCTAATCAGGAAAACTGGAAAAGACCTCACAAGGCGCATTTAGGTCTTAATGGTAGGTACATACCCCACGTAGGGAAAACTGGTCAATACCACGTCAGGATTAAAAAAACTATTATGGATTCATTATTTGCAATATATTTTTAAAAGATTTCAAATGATTTTAAGCAATTTAAAGGGATTTCAAGAAATTTCAAGTGATTATAAGGAATTTAAAAGAGGTTTAAGAAATTTTATAAAATTTCAAAGATATCAAGTTTTCCCGAAGGATTTCAAGAGAATTTAAATCGAGTAAAATGTATTTCAAGTGATTTTAAAGAATTTTTGAAGAATTTCAAAATAACTTAGGGGAATTTCATGATTTAAAAGTATTAAAAAATTTTTCTTTATGTTTTTTACAGGATTCTAAATGACATTAGTTAATTTTAAAGGATTTTCGAAAGATTTCAAGTGATTTTAAGGAATTTAAAGGGATTTCAAGAAATTTCAAGTGATTCTAAGAAATTTCTAAGAAAGTTTATAAAATTTCAAAGATATCAAGTTTTCCCAAAGGATTTCAAGAGAATTTAAACCGATTAAAATGGATTTCAAGTGATTTTAAAGAATTTTTCAAGAATTTCAAAAGAATTTAAAGGAATTTCAAGATTGCAAAGTATTAAAAAATATTTGTTATGTTGTTTACAGGATTCTAAATGACATTAAAGAATTTTAAAGGATTTTCGAAATATTTCAAGTGATTTTAAGAAATTTAAAGGGATTACAAGAAATTTCAAGTGATTTCTAGGGAATTAAGGGTTTTAAGAAATTTTACAAGATTTCAAAGATATCAAGTTTTCCTTAAAGATTTCAAAAGAATTTAAACCGATTAGATTTTATGTGATTTTAAAGAATTTTTAAAGAATTTGGGAAATTTCAAGATATCAGAGTGTTAAAAAAATTTTGTTATGTTTTTTACAGGATTCTAAATGACATTAAATAATTTTTAAGAAATTTCGAAAGATTTCAAGTGATTGTAAGGAATTTAAAGGAATTCAAAGAAATTTTAAGAAATTGCAAGTGATTCTAGGGAACTTAAAAAGAGTTTAAGAATTTTTACAAGATTTTTGAAATTTCAAGACATCTTAGAGAATATCAAAAGATTTCAAGTGAGTTTAAGGAATATAAAAGGATTTCAAGAGACTTTACAAGATTTCAAAAATATCAATATTTCCTGCAAGATTTTAACAGATTTTAAGAAATTAAAAGCGATTTCAAGAAATTTGAATTGATTTTAAGGAATTTTAAGGAATTTAAAAAAAAAATTCGAAGTAATGTCAAGATTTTCAATTAATTTCAAACGATTTTGAAGTATTTCGAGGAATTCTTAATGATATTAAAAAATTACAAAGGATTTTGAAAGAATAATGTCAAAAGGATAAGACATAAGAACAGATTTCAAGAGATTTTACAAGATTTTAAATTCAAAATAGCTTTCGGGATTTTCAATTGTTTAAAAGTATTTGTAAACATTGTAAATGATATGTAATTAATTAAGATTTTCCGGAGTTTTCACAAGGGTTAAAAAATTTCAAGAAATCTCAAAAAATTTCAAGGGATTTTAGAGATTTCATAAGATTGCAAATACATATAGATTTCCTAAAGGATTTTAAGAGATTTTAAGTGGTTTTAGGAAATTTAATACGACTTCAAGAGATTTTAAGTGATTTTAAAGAGTTTTTAAGTGATTAAAAAAAATTTTAAATAGCTTCAGGACTTTCAATTATTTAAAAATATTTGTAAATATTGAAAGGGACTTTTAATAATATTAACATAATTGCAAAGAATTTTCAAAGAATGAGAAAGAATTTAAGAATTTTCAAAACAATTTCAGAATTATCAAAATATGTGAAACGATTTCATGAGATTTCAGGTGATTTTAGGGAATTTCAAAAAATTAAAAAAAGTTTCAATATTTTTAAGTAATATGAAGGTAAAAAATGTTTTTTAATGATCTAAAATCTGTTAAATCTCTTGAAATCTGCTGAAAGTTGAAATCCTGTGAAACCATTTGAAATCTTTTGAAATTCTTTGAGAACACTTAAAAGCTCTTGTAATCTCTAGTTATTAAAAATTATGAAAAAAATATAATCAGAAAATGTGGTGGGAATACCAATGCAAAATTGACATTAATGATATATCACTACTATATCGTTGCCCCATAAATGCCTAATTACATTAAAATATTTTTATCAAAAATAAAAATCCTGACAAGAGCTTCGTCAGAATCCTATTTTACCATATGTAGTGGTAAATAAGATAATTTCTGCACGGGTATATACATATACACATTTTTCATCACTCAGTCCGTATTTCCATCTTCCTCTGAGTCCATATGAACATCATGAGACACTTTAAAATTCATATTTGATGGCTATGCAGAGAGCGTGCTGAATCTCGGAAGTCGCACGAGAAAACTTGAAAAGACGGAAGTGGCACGTCGAGAGAAAAGAGGGTGAGAAAACCAACCGAGAGAGTGTTGAGTTTGTCGGAAAGAATAAAGTCGGACAGAAAATAATTGGGAAATAAATAAATTACGGACATTAGCCTGGAAAGTTTTGTCAAGAATGAGGAAAGCGTACAAAGTACAAGTGGCAATCACAAAGGAAGCTTCTGCGACCTATCTCGACTTTTAGAAAGAACTTCCTGTATTAAACAACTTCCTCGCTAATTTCAAGCTTCACCTTTTTAAAGCATTGTGTTTTCTTTCTCAAATTCCCTGATGTGCAATTTATTCCTCTGGATACTCCAAACTTTGTATGCAGTATAACTTTGTGCATAGTATAACTTCGTACACAGTATAACCTGGTATAACTTTGTACACAATAATTGAACCACAGAAGTAAGCTTTCTGAATGTGACTTAGGAAATGTACATTAACAATGTAATTTATAAATTATCTTATGTAAAGTTTTCTAGCAGATTGGAAAATTTTTACTCTTTAAGGAATACTCAACTCTCTGAACAAGTAAGGTAAATTATGCTGGGAATTGAAATTCGCCGAGAAACAAAATTGTAATTCCAAGATTGTGTGAAGTCTTATGCTAGTTGAGTCATGGTAATTGTAGTCCGTAGTTATCCACGGTCTAAAAAGGAGGGAAACACGAGTTTTAATCGTATTAAGTCGAGCAGCAGTACCATTATTACGGGGTGTGCCTACACGCACCCAGTTGTCAACTCTCTCATGAAGAAAGCTGAGTTTTAATGAAATTATACGTGCTAACGAGGCTAACAAGCTTCACAAGAACGGTTTGTACTTCAGAGGCACAAAGAGAGATTACGCGAATACTCACGCATATCCACTCTCCTAAAAAATGAAAAAAAAAAAAAAAAACCTACTCATACGCTAGTTATCACGCTTGAATAATGAAGACCGCGTTGCAAAAGCGATTTTCCTTCCACAATTTTTAAGTTACTTTTTCTTTATCCTTTTATAATTAATGAATAATTTATTTGCGTATAGCAACTATGATTCGCGCGCTCTGTGCGCGATTAATTTCTTGTTTTTGCGAAAAAGATTCAGGGGATTCTAAACAAATTTCTTCGGTAGTTTTTTTCTACGATTTCCGGAAAATTACCTAAATGCTATTGAAAGAGGGGCAGATTCGCATTGCGTGACTTTTTGCGACAGAGGGGAAGGTTTCTTTTTTTAAATTATCTAAAAATGGTACATCATTTATAGATTTGGAAATTTTGAAATTCAAAATCTTTGAGTAAATTTAACTAATTTACATAGAAAATTAAAAAAAATTTTTATGACTATTTTCAATATTTATTAGGTAATTTTTCATTCATCAAAATTTAGGGAATATTTTCCTAATTTTTCCAATAAATTATCAAAAGATTTTAAAAGTATTGTTCAATTTCTTACATTTTAGGTAAAAAATTTTTCCAAAATTTTTAGTAAATTTCCAAACGTTTTTTTTTCCCCAAAAAAATGTGGAATAATTCTTATGACATTGTAGAGAAATTTCCCGCAATTATTTACACTGCAATTTCAAATCAAAGAATTTTAAGATGTTTAAAGGTATTTCAAAAGTCTGCAAAATAATTAAGAATTTTTAATTTGTGAAATATAAAAACTTGTAATCCTGGTCCAATTTCAGGAATCTATAAATTTCATAAAATTGTTTTAAAAAACGATTTTAAAATGTTATGGAATTGTTACCAATTTAACATTTTAATCATTCCAAATGAAACAATTATATGTCCAGTTGGACGCATGGAATAGTTTGAGGTTTCTCATTCGATCAGCGAAGTTAAGCAGCGTTTGACTCGGTTATAATCGGATGGGGTACCATTTTACTACATAATAAAATATTACATAAAATAAATCCTCACTCTTTTTAATTTGTTATACCACCCTCGCTCTCGGGAAAATAGGTATAAAAATAAGCATTTTTTTTACGCAGTCATTAAGTATATAAAATGATTGTTATTTTACATATATACCTACATAGTACTTTTATGTATAATTTGAAACAAGAACGAATTAAAAACATTAAAAAATGGCGAATATATAAGCCAATAAGTAGGACCCTTTTTTTGAAAATCCTTGCTGATGGTGTACCTAGTTTCTCTGTTAGACATTGTCTGAAAAATAAAATTTTTTTTTCCTTATTTAGAAAGGTAATAGCTATCGGGTGACGTAGGGAAAATAAAAAAAAAATTTTGTAGAAATGACAGCTGTTTGAACAAAAATCTCTCATTTTAATCGAAATTTTGAGCTTAAAAAATTCATAACTTGTGAACATGACATCCAATCAAAAAAATTCTACGTCGTCTGATAGCTAGTATGATAACGAATAAGTGTTGTGAATTTTAACAAAATCGGTTGAGTAGATTTTGAGATATCGCGTACACCAGTTTGAAAAAAGTATTTTCGAAAAAAAGCATATCTCCGTCATTTTTTAACTTTTTTTATTCGTTATTGTTTTCTGTTATTCATAAAACTACCATGTACATGTGTTTGTTTCTTTATACCTATTTTTCTGAATGCCAGGGTGGTGTAACTGTAAACCCTTAAAGGATTCTCCAAAGTATGCAAAATAATTCCGAATTTTTAATTTTTGAAGTACAAAAAATTGTAATTCCTTAAAATCTCTTTATCTTCCTACAAAGTCTAGTGAAATTCCTTTAAGTTTCGTAAAATTACTTTATATTCTTCAAAATTCCATAAAACATAATTAATCCTTTAAAATTCCTTAAAATTCCACGAAATCTCCTTTTAAATTCTTTATTTGGGAAAATTCTAATAAATTTCGTAAAATCTTTTTAAATTCCTTAAAAATATTCACAAACCCAAGAAATCTCATTAAAACACTTAAAATAATTAAAAATCCGATAAAATTTCGTAAAATCCCTTAAAATCCCCTAAAAGTCTTTAAAATCATTTAAAATTCGACAAAATATCATTAATTCCTTTTAAATTACTTAAAATCCCATGAAATCTCATGAAATGCCTTTCAATTTCGTGAAATTACTTGATATTCCTTAAAATTCCACAAAATATCGTTAAATCCTTTAAAATTACTTAAAATCTCATAAAATCTCCTTAAATCCCTTACAATTTCGGAAAATACCAATAAATTTTGTAAAATCCTTTTATATTCCTTAGAATTATTCAAAATTCTATATAAATCTCATTAAAACCCTTAAATACCTAAGAATTCAATGAAATTTCGTGAAATCCCTCGAAATCGCTTTAAAGTTTTTAAAATACCATAATTTAAAAAATTGGGCAACATATTGTTAATTTCTTTTAAATTACTTAAAATCACGTGAAATCTTATGAAATTCCTTCAAATTTCATAAAATTACTTGATATTCCTTAAAATTCCACAAAATAGCGTTAAATCCTTTAAAATTATTTAAAATCGAATAAAATCTTATGAAATTCCTTAAAATTTCGTAACATCACATGATGTTGTTTAGAATGACTTAAAATATCGTTAAATCTTTTAAAATTGCTCAAAATCCCATGAAATCACTTAAAATTTTTGAAAATCTAATTAAATGTAAAATTCTCTGAATCTCTTAAAAGTCCTTAAAATTACTTAGTATCGCACACAATATTCTAATATCCCATAAAATTACTTAAAATCCCTCAAAATATCATCAAAAGCCTTAAAATTTCCAAAAAATCCCCAATAAAATTGGTAAAATCCCTTGAAATCACTTTAAAGTTTTTAAATTACCTAAAATTACATAAAATATCGTTAAACCTTTAAAATTACTTCAAATCCCATAAAATCTCTTTAAATACTTTCAAATACTAGAGTACTCTATGAGATTTCTTTAGATTTTTAGATTCTTTAAAATTTAGATTCAATACCATAAACCCCCAATAATTGGTAAAATCCCTTAAAATTTCTGAAAATCACAATAAACTTCATAAAATTCTTTAAAATACCTTGAAATCCTTTAATATTTCTAAAATTTCAATATATTTTTTAAAATTCGTATTCTCTGTCTTAATATAATCTTTTTGACAACAACTGTTTTGACAACGAAAATAATCTGAAGATAGTTTTCAAATTTGATACATTCTCAAAAATTAGCGCAATTTCCAAAACACAATCAGGTTTTCGACAAAAATGTGTTCGATACTCTCTAAACTTGAATCAGTGAAAAATCAGTGAAATTTCACTGATTCCCAGTCAAATTGCACTGATTTTCAGTGACTCTTTTTTCACGATTTTGATCAGTGAAAAATCCATGGAAATCAGTAAAAAGTCACTGAAATTTTCAGTGACTTTTCATTGATTTTCAGTGGATTTTTCACTGGTCAAAATTTTGAGAAAAGAGTCACTGAGAATCAGTGAACTTTCACTGATTTAATTTTAGAGAGTATATTGGTAACATCATTTTTTTAATTTATCAGAAAAGTAAATCAGAAAAGCAATCAATATCAGTACAGTATAGTATTTCTAGTTAGAATCATCTAGCTTTACGAGAATCCTTTTTTTTTTTTTTATATATAATAAATTCTCAATTTTAAAAGAAAGAAAAGCATTCTGTATTATTATTTTATAGTTATGATTTCATAGACTAAACTGTACGTGACTGAGGATGTTCAAAGTTGAAGGTATAAAAAAGTACTTCGATATTTCATACTTTCTGATAACTAAATGATATATTTTCAATGCAACTGCAACAGGTGCTCTATTTTTTAGCAGATACATTGAACCATCCCATAAAAACCGACTGACACTCTAAATGAGAATGCCATTAAAATTCTATTCATAAATATATTTATGGAACCTTGCACGGTATATCAGACATTCTTTTGAGACGCCTCCACTCCAGAGTGAAAAACCTAGTGGAGATCGTAAACGAGTCGATGTACAATAAACGTTTCAAAGACTTACGACTCTTTCGAGAATGGCGATAGGCTCCCTTCATTTTCAGAGGGAACTCAGTTTCAGGAAATGCAAACTCTCTCTCTGATCGTTATTTGCGATTTCGCATATTTTTTGCTTGTAATATCGGTTTTGGAATATAATACAAAAAATACAAATAGGTACAAAAACGTGGTAAAATTTTAAAGAGCAAATAGGTATATAATATTTTTTACAAAAAATATTTTTATTTTACCTGGCGTAACGAGAAGCACAACTCCGAGGAAGAGGGTTCTTGATGCCATCCCCACGATTCGCCAAAGGTCCTTAAAGTACCACCGGAAACGGTTCCGCCTTTCGTTGTTCCCCTTCCTCCTGTTTCCAGTCTCATCATCGTTCTCTGGGTCTCCGAAATTTTCAACTGAGAGCCTTGATTTGAGCTCTGCTGTCACCACATTGCTCAACCTCAAAGTTTCGTCCGAAATTTCCTCTTCACTCTCCTCGTTGTCCTTTCTTTTGTATCCGATACATGTTGGTTGACCGGATCTTTCGACGACAGGTCTGATGGCAAAAAATAATTTGCTGTCATGATTTTTATGTGCACAGAAGAGAAAAGAAGTATACGTGAAAATATACGACAAAACCGCGAGAAATTCTAGAAGAAATTTCAAAGAGAGTTTTCGTGGAAATCTATATATAAAAAGCCACGAGGAAATTTGTGTAGATTTTAGGTTATGCAGTTTTTCTTTTTTTTTGATGTATTGATGTTTTGAAGTGTTGAATATTTTCAGCACAAGACAATTTTCGTGGGATTTTTGAACTTACGATTCGTCACCGTTGCATCGAATAGATTCTTCTGCGTCGAGAGCATTTTGCTCTAGGAGATGTGAATTTCTTCGACTTCTTGAACGCTGGGACACGAGCCGTTGCCGGAGGTCCGTGGCTTGTAGCCCTCCTCCGACCCCCATTCCCCCGCTCCCATAGTATCTAAAGATTGGCATAAATGATACATATATCATTATTCGGGTCGGGCGCGGACGCGGAAACAGACTGGCGCCATCTGCTGCATAAAATAAGCAATTGCTGTAGGATGAATTCTGTTTATTTATACGCGA